>JAWPHD010012216.1:0-77516 GCA_037043455.1 Cyrtodaria siliqua
AAATGATAAAACAGAAATGTTTTATTAATCAGAATATTATTTTCATTATGTAAGAATGTATACCTGTGTATTAGTAAAATGGACCAAATATGCTCAAATACCCTAGGTGCATGCAGTGTGTAGAAATAGTACATATATATGGAAGTGGATCGCGCCGTAGACACATGCCATGACTTATCCAGTCACATTAAACTGACATCGGACCGACCATTCATAGTATAACACTTATAGCATCAGAGTCAAGCAATGGAGCTACTTGTTAAGTGTTTGGTGTGACCTGATCGGGGATCGAGCATACGACCTCCAGCATATGAGCCAAAGCCACCCCCGCTGCACCGTGGTTCACAGAAATTTTAGACGTATAAGTCTGTACTAACGGTTAATTGATGAACTAGATACCGTATACTAATAAATTCAATCGTTGAATGAACTGCGAGTCGCGATTTAAATCAAGCCAGGTCGAGCCCTAAGGAGAATGGGCTCATCGAATCCGTTGCATTTATATTGGACCAATGCATATATTCCGCCATGTTGTCTCTTTAAGAAATTAGGGGCTATTCAATCAATGCCAGGTTTAATTCTTTTGGCGTAAGTTTAATCCTTGAGCATGGATTAATACAGTTCTAGGTTCGTCCGTCGAATTTGAACGTAAACCGGCGGTCCAGTGTATCGGTATATCCTCTGAGCACGTTAAAGAACCATAGGAATCTATTCGATAATAAGAGTAGGGCAGGTTCCCGGATTCCTATGTATTCTGCCACTCTCTCTGGGGTGGCTCTAAATAACATATACTGTGTTGTTGAGCCGTTAAACAACATTCAATTCAGTTCTAGGTATACCACGTAAAAGAAATGAGTGGCCGTTTAAATAATGTAGAATAAATGTGACAGAGCTTCATTTCAATTCAATTTGCTCATTTTATCATACGATTGAATAAAAAAAAATTATGTTTCCTACATCATTGAAAGACATCGTACGTGACCTATCAGATACCTTTTGTTAAAACCCAATACGGAGATAATAGACCCTACATATAGAAATCAACGAACGTGATGCTGGATGAATGTGAAATAAACCCGATCAGGTTATATTATTTCACAGAGTTCAAACTACTCTGTACTCTGACGCCACGCACCACCATCACCCCACACACACCCTTCCTTTTATTTATGTATTTAAAGGGAGCTTCAAAATTAACACTAAATATCAAAGTGGAAGAACACTGTAGATTATTATCAATGCCATTCGTATGTTCTTTAAAACATAGATTGGGTTTGTTTGAAAATGCATGCCGAGTTTCGTGTTTGGCATACAGAAAGTGTTCCCCTGTTAAAGTGACATGTTTCCCTTTCATATTATGTGTAATCATTCGATTAACATTTTAGTAAACTGTTTCTGAGATGAGATAGTACTGTTTCAAGTCTGCATTATTTGTTTTCTCCTCACCAGTGATCTATGGGTTTTTTAAAAACCTGTTTGCTATATTATATCGTGCCCATTATAGCAAAAGAAAATATGCGTTTTCAAGCAGTTGGTTGCGTTATTAATAAATACGATGTTTTGTTAAAATCGAACTAAAGGTGTATATTACCTCCAAACGAAACCAAATCACAGTTAAACAGTCACAAACTGCATATACGTGTTTTATTTACATCGTTAAACAAGCTCATCAGCATATACACATACCACTCTTAATGGCGCAGATGACAACCTTAATTTGGCATGATCTTGATGTAAGAGGAGTTTTGTTGTGTTCGAATAGTATTTTACGTCATTTTAGAACATATTAGGCCATATATGACGGTCGGTTGAGGCAGATCACCCCATTTTTCAAGGGTAGAACCTTTACTGTATATCTCCCGCCATCCACAAGAATCGACACTTTTTCACTTGACAAGTCGGGCTTCCAGTGGTATTCGAACCTGCAGGAAATCCACGTGTCCGAGTAGGAGACCAGCACACTCTCTAACAATGCCGATACGGGTCGCATCGGTTGGACGCGAATCAAATGCTTCAGTAACTAACAAGAACATGTTAACTAAATTTTCATTGAAACTGTAGATATTGAAAAACATTGTTACCTATAGCGTAGACAGTTGTTATCTTTAGCCTTAACATAAAAAGTTATTACCTTTCGCGTTAGCGTTATTACCTTTAGCGGAAGAGGTGATTGTTACCTTTAGCGGAGGTTGTTACCGTTAGCATTGGAATTGTTACCTTTAGCGGCGGTTGTTACATTTAGCGGAATTGTTACCTTTAGCGTTGTTACAAAAGGCACAAAATGTGGGAGTATGTAAGAAGTTTGTCTTGGGAACACTGAACATAGAAAAAAAGGTAGTTGAGTATGAAATGAAAAATAAAGTTCACGGATGTTTCGTTAGACATGATAGGAAAGGAAAACTGCCATCTAAAAACAAAACACCATATGATAAATTGAAAGAAATTCGAGATCATATCGAATCTGTTGCAACTGTATCATCGCATTACACTTGAAAAGATACGAAGAGAAAGTACCTCGATCTAAATGTGTCCATTAGGAAAATGTGTGAGCTATATCAAAGCAATTGCAAAAGCAGAGAAAGTGTGCCTTGTAATTTCAATGTTTATACAAAATGTGTTTGTAAGCGAGTACAATCTACCAAAAAGGACCAATGTACTCTTTGGGCGGTTTACAAAGGAATCCAAGAATATGGAGTAGAAGATAGTGACCTTGATGTACAGTATGAACTACATCAAACTTTAAAATAGACAGTCAGAAAAGAAAAGAAAACTGACAAAGCAAAAGCTATAAATGACCCATATTATTTAGAATCAGTTCTTCCAACACCACACACTGAAATTGGAGATGTGTACTATAAGCGCTGATTGTCATCATACAACCTTTCAATATACTCCCTTGGAGATAAAAGGGAATATGCTTTTTATGGGATGAAACAAATGGTAGCAGAAGTTCTTGTGAAATAGGAACTGATTTTATCATTTCATTGCCAAATACGACAAAAGAGGTTGTTTTTCATATGGAGTACAAAACCGTAACGAATTCGTTACAGTTGGATTAATGTATGCAGTACACAAAAATGAGAATATTGAAACTATCGGGCATAAATTCTCTGAGCGGGGTCACTACGAGATGGAGTGCGATTCTATGCATGCGGCAATAGCACATTCTAAAAGGAATACTAATGTGCATGTTCCATCACAGTGGGATACAATTATAGCAAGGATCTGCTTTCAATCACAGAATTTTTCTCGAATAACCATCGATGGCAGCATGAATAGCTATACCGAATGGTTTTAACTTATCGTATCCATCAATATGTTTGAGGTAGTTAGGACCTCTATTGTAATACACTCTCCTTCTCAAACGACGTTGTCTTCTCAGAGATACTCCTTCCGGATCGATTGCTAAGAGACATAACCTAACTGTTTCTTGAGTAACACGCAATCCATGTGTGACATTTAATAATCGCCATAAAGATTTACAGCCCAAGTTTTGAAATTCAATTTGATGCTCTACAACTATTTTGGAGACGATTCTCTCAAGTGGACTTTCACAGTTTTTCCTTCTTAGATTCAGCCTCCGCTTAATTCTCTTTAAAGTTGAAACACTCGTGACTATTCCATGAACGAACAAAAGGAAACCGCAAATTTCGTTGGACGTATACAATCTGCTGAAGTAATACTGAACCAAGTCATCAAAGGTGCGTTGTCCCCGGGATATCTAATTGTCTGATTCTCAGCTCCACAAAGTATGATGACTAATAGCTGAAATAAACAAAGTATAAACAATAAACAACAGCAACAACAACATACGCACGCATACATAATAGTATATAATATAATATAATATAATATAATATAATATAATATAATATAATATAATATAATATAATATAATACAAGAGGTAAATGACCTTGAAGCTCTACTGATAGGTTTTTGATAGCTATATCAGCATTCCTGTGAAGTTTCATGAAAATCCGTCAAGTAGTTTCAGAGGAGTAGTCGCTACACGTTTTCATTATATAACTCTATGTAAACAAAGATGGCCGCTGGCGGCCATGTTTAACGTCAAATCAAAATAGTTTTTGACAAGGATCAACATCATGTCATACTGATCATTTTAGAAAAGTCCCATATCAATATCACTTATAGTTTTCAAGAAGTAGTCGCTTCAAACTTGTATTTTGAAAATCTATTTTTAGCTATGGCGGCCATCTTGGATTTCTGGCCAACCTGAAATTTTGCTAGGATCAATTAGACATCAAGAGCAACATTCCTGTGAAGTTTCATGAAAATCCGTCGAGTAGTTACAGAGAAGTAGTCGCTACAAGTTTTTACTAGATAACTCTATGTAAACAAAGATGGCCGCTGACAGCCATGTTAAACATCGAATCAAAACGATTTTCGACCAGGACCAACATCATACCATACTGATCTTTTTAGAAAAAGTCCTATATCATTATCACTTATAGTTTTCAAGAAGTACTCGCTACAAACTTGTTTTTTGAAAATCTATTTTTAGCTGTGACGGCCATCTTGAATTTTCTACCAACCTGAAATTTTGCTAGGATCATTCAGACATCAAGAGCAACATTCCTGTGAAGTTTCATGGAAATCCGTCGAGAAGTTTCAGAGGAGTAGTCGCTACAAGTTTTTACTTAATAACTCTATGTAAACAAAGATGGCCGCTGGTAGCCATGTTTAACGTCGAATCAAAACGATTTTCGACAAGGACCAACATCATATCATGCTGATCATTTTAGAAAAAGTGCCATATCAATATATTAAGAGTTTTCAAGAAGTAGTCGCTACAAACTTGTTTTTAAAAATCTATTTTTAGATTTGGCGGCAATCTTGGATTTCACATCAAAATGAATTTTTGCTCGGATCAACTAGACTTCATGGGCAACATTTCTATAAAGTTTCATGAAAATCGATTATGTAGTTTCAGAGGAGTAGCCGCTACAAAAAAAGTTTACGGACGGACAGACAGACAGACGGACGGACGGGCGGACGGACGACGGACGCCAAACGGCATAAGCTATGCTGATCTCTGATCAGTAGAGCTAATCAGAGGCCCAAGAGGGTCTGTGGATGCTCTACAGTCTAAAGATAAAGTTTATGTATAAGGGTCATAACTCCGTCAAAACATAATTCAACCGGAACATGGCGATGAAATGCGCAACAAGTCTTGGTACTGATCATACATGCCACGTTTCGCTGAAATCTGGCCAAAGGTTCAAGAGAAGTAGTTTGTACAAAGTTAGTGTATTAAAACCTTTAAAGGGCCATAACTCTGCCAAAATTCATTAAACTAGAACACGGCGATGATATGCGCAACTAGGTTTGGTACTCATCATCCCTGCCAGGTTTTGCTGAAATCCGGCCAGAGGTTATCAAAAAAATAGTCTGTACTATGCTTGCGTATTAACTTCCTAAAAGGGTCATACCAAGATTCGTTGAAATCCGGCCAAGAATTCAGAAGGGACTAGTCTGGACAATGTTTGTGTATTAAACACTTAAAGAAACTAACCCTCCAAATAATTGAAAAATTGCACAACAAAACCGTTTATCAAAAATCTATCAAGGTGTTCAGGTCATTAATGACGTAGGTATTTTTTTAAATACCCGGGATTGAATATGGGTAAAATGAATTATGAGCTGGTAACTCTTAATCAACGCTCCAGCTGTGTGGTTTGGTTTGGTCTGGCTGGGTTAAGCGGTTTATAATGTGTCCCTATAGTTGGGATTCTCCAAATAGGTATATCATATATATACCTCGTCGTCAGTAGGTTAAAAAACGGTGTACATATGTTGTAAATGGTGAGATAGCTACTTTAAAGGGCAATAACTCCGCCAAAACTTGTTCGACTGGAACACGGAAATGATATGCACAAGTAGGCGTGTTACTGATCTTTCATTGAAATCCGGCTAGAATTCAGGAGAACTAGACCGGACAAAGTTTGTGTATTAAAACCTTTAAAACGCCAGAACTCCGCCAAAGATATTTCAACTGCAATACTGACATGCACAACTAGTTCCCCGAGCAATTTCTTATGGGTGTATGTGTCTCAACTTAATCGTTTTTCAAGAGCTTGTACTCGAGTTGTAGACTTTAATATTCGTAAACTTTGTATAACTAAAAAGCTACTCAATCAGGGTTGCCGTTACCATAAACTTCGTAAAACCTTTGCAAAATTTTATTATCGTAACACTGATCTTCTTTCCAATTATAAAAGTAATTTAAGGACTCTTCTGCGACAAGGACTATCACAACCTGACTTCTATGGTGATGTGATTTATAAACTTCGTAAGATTCTTGGTCATGATCACTTTCTTACTATCTTTGTTAAACTTGTTAAAAAGTTTATCAAAAGAGGTTATGACCCTATCATTTTGCAACGTACTGCATGCTTGGTGGTTGACCCTTTTACAGTTCGCCACTATGCTTTCCTCTTTAACTGTACGATGACCGGACAGGCTGTGGACCCTACGATGACGCCTACCTAAAGTCCATTGGGACGGTGGCGTTTGATGTTTGTCTATGATCTTTCTTGTCTTGCCCTTAATGGTTTATTCTCTTATTGCTCTAGCTTCTGCCAAGTCATTGAGTACCTTCATTGTGGCTTTCTAGTCTATTGTTTTTGTTTTTATTATATTTACACGAGCATATTTGTGTTTTACTTATATTGCCTATTGATGCTGCCTTGTTGGTTAGAGATTAGATCATGGCGGGGATTTCTTTATTTACTGTCCTGTTTAATGGGATGACAGTAGGGTAAGTGTGAGGTTTGGTGCACCCTAGAACCGGTTTAAACCCCCCAGTGGCCTACTTTACCACTGACCGTTCCAAGGCGGTAGCCCTATTGTCAACCCTTTTGTGTTTGTCATGTCGTTTACTTTTATTATTACTTTTGCCATCTTGTTTGTCTGTTTGCATGTTTGTTTCTGTGTTTTGTTGTTGACTGTCCTCCTTGAATGCTACTTTCCCTGTCCGATCTTTTTATATTTGTTGGTACCAATCATCCCTGAAAGGTTTCGTTGAAATCCGTCCAAGGGTTCAGGAGAACTAGTTCAGACAAAATATGTGTATTTAATTCTTAAAAGGGCCATAACTCCACCAAAAATCATGAATCCAGAAGACGGCGACGATATGCACAACTAGCCCTAGTACTGATCATTCCTAAAAAGTTTCTTTGAAATCCGGCCAGGGATTTAGGAGAATTATTCCAGACAATGTTTGTGTACTAAAACTTTTAACGGGCCATCATTCAATTGGCGCACAGTGACGATATATACAAATAGGCTTGGTACTGATCATCCCTTCAAAGTTACACTGAAATCCGGCTAAATGAAGGACCGTCGTCTTCCTAGAGCGACATACAGCATCTTTGAAATAAATCAAGGGTCATAATTTCAGTGTTACTAATCCGTATTGGTTGGTTTTCAAACTTATCCAAGCTTTCATTGATAGTAACAATTTGGTAAATATAGGATGAAAAATGAAGGCCCTATCGTCTTAACGAGGCAAAATACAGCAATTAAAGCATGCTTTACTAAATTGAGAATGGTTTTCGAGCTCGTCCGAGCTTTCATTGAAATCAACAATCTGGTGAAGTTTGAAAAATATCTGATGGAAAATGAAGGCCTATCGTGTTAACGAGGCAAAAGTTCACGGACAACTCCCCATCCCATAAGCTCTGCTGGCCTTCGGTCAGTAGAGATAATAATATAATATAATATTGTTTTCAACATGTCAGACTATTAGACTGTTTGTCGGAAATGGTAATTTCAAAAGTAGATAAAAAATTAACCGCATATAATCTGTCATATTCAATGTTATATAATATTATGTTTTAATGTTTAGTAGTATTATAGTCAGTGTCATATATTTTTAAGAGGCTGGTGTGGCCTAGTGGATAGCGCGTTGAACTTGTAACCAGAGGCCGGGGTACAAGCCTGGCCGTTGCCATCGAGTCTCGTAGGTGTGTTCTTGGGCAAAACAATTTCCCTTAGTCTTGTCCGTCGGATGTGGACATAAACCGGGCGGTCCCGGGTATCGGTCTATCCTCCGAGCACGTTAAAGACCCATAGGAGTCTTTTCGATAATAATAGTAGGTCAGGTATGTATAATTCCATTCTCTCTGGGAAGGCTCTAATTAACCTATACTGTGTTGATGAACGGTTAAACAACATCAATTCAACTTCTTTTCAAAATAAAATAGATGACTTACATGCAAAATCAAAGGAACGGTGTTTGTCATATTTAAACTGTTCTGCAAATACATGTACTTGTACAAGGCTCCGATTTTAACTATGTTATAATGTGGCATATCCTAACAAATGTGTACTTGAACTTGAAAATAATTGATCGTGACGATTTGTTCAATTCAAGTAGTTAAGATGAACATGAGAACGTTACCTGAAACAAGAGAATAAGTCGTTACATTTTGGACGACATACTCGATGATAACTAGTCAAGGCGACATACTGCAATTACACTTGACTTCCGTCTTTCTGACATGTGAAAGAAAATTGTATTAAGTCGCATTGTAATTCAAAAAACACGCAGTAAGTCGATAAAATGCGGCCAATAAGACGCGAAACAATGCAACAACCCGCCAATTTCGAAGTCTATAAGGAGGTAATTAACGCAAAAACTGGTGACCCTTAAACGTTTCCATACATATCCTAACAAATGTGTACTTTATTTCGTCAGATGACATTTTCGCAAAATAATTTATCATGACGATTTGTTCAACTCAAGAAGTTAAGATGAACTTGAGAACGTTACCTGAAACAAGAGAATAAGTCGTTACTAGTACAAGACGACATACAGCAATTAACTTAGTTAAATGAAGAAAATATCGATTTCAGTCTTTCTGAAATGTGAAGGTAAATCGTACTAAGTCGCTTTCTTTTAAGTCGAATCGATTCAAGAAACACGCAGTAAGTCGAGAAAATGGGTCCGAGAAGACGTGAAACAATGCATCAACCGGCAATAGAAGGTAATTAACGCAACAACTGGTGACCCTTAAACGTTTCCATACTATAAGAAGGTATTTAACGCAACAACTGGTGACTCTTAAACGTTTCCATAGCTGTTGTTATTGAATGTTTATTGTAGGTTTAAGAGTGTTTCTGTGTTATGTTGAGATGTCAGTTGACCAGTTCTTCCATATCCACCATTTAATTAATGCCTATAATACAAACTTCAAGCTGACATGAGTTGTTGAATGACAAATAATATAAAATGCTGCAGCATGTCTCCAAAAGGTTAAATGTCTTAAATTTTTAAAAAAGAAGACATATGATAATTATATACTTTCTACAAGATGTTCATTTGCTACTGAAAGATGAACCCTATATTAGATCACTAAGGGGTTATGACTTTATTATTAATTCAGTCTCGTCTCAAGCGAGAGGTGTCGACTTTCTTTTTAATAATACTTTTAAATATATAACTGCATAATAAAATTAAGGATGACACAGGTAATAAAATAATTTTAGATAGTACAATGAATGGTAGACGAAAGTCCTTGTGTAATATATACGGACCAAATAAAGATGAACCACATTTTTACACTCACTTGAAGGAGGAACTGATTAATATTGGAAATGATTATACTATAAGGCGAGGCGATTTTAATTTTTCAATAAATCAAGATTTAGCTCTGATAATTATTTACACGAAAATAACAAAAACGCACGTGAAGAAATGGTAAATATTCTCTCTGAGCTAAATATGCTGGACATATGGAGGGATTTGAACACAGAAAAAAAAATATACATGGTTTAAAATATCACCAATGAAGAGGGCCAGATTAGACTTTTCTTTTTATAATAAGTGATCATTTATTTTTAGACACCCTTTTAATGAAAATTAGAGGAAAAAGTAATCATATGCCTCATATAAAAAAAAGAATAAAATGGAAGAAACGCTTATAAATGAAATTGATATTTTACCCAAACAAAACATTGTAGATGGAGACATCCTTGAATTTAAACAAAAACGACTATTTGAATTGAGACAAGAAAAAATGGAGGGAGTCAAAATAAGATCCAGAGCACAATGGATAGACCAGGGAGAAAAATTATCAAAATAATTTTGCAGCTTGGAAAATAAAAATTGTATATGTAAGTCAATGACAAAACTTCAGTCTAGTCAAGGTAACACCCTATACTCACAAAAAAGAAATAATTAATGAAACTAAAACATACTATGAAAATCTATACAGCTTTCAGGATGTTGAGTATGTTGATTTAAATGAACTGTTTTCCAACAATAATATAAGCAAATAAACGGATGAACACAACAATTCTATTGGTGGGAAAATTACATATTTAGAAGCCGGCAAATCATTAAAGGCTTTCCAGAACAATAAATCACCAGGTTCCGACGGATATACGACAGTAAAAATATTTGAAAAGATTTAGGCCATTTTGTAGTCAGATCTCTCAAGTTTGGTTACCAAAATGAAGAGCAAAAAGAAAGAGTAATAACGTGTATTCCAAAAGGCGATAAAGACAAAATATTACTGAAAAACTGGAGACCCATATCTCTACTCAATACCACATATAAAATAGGTTCTGCTTGCATAGCAAACAGAATAAAACCATTTTTGCCATCAATTATTAAGCCAGATCAGACAGGTTTTATTTCTGGACGTTATATGGGTGAAACCACAAGAAATATATATGACCTTTTTCATTTTGCAAACAAAAAAAGGTTGTAGGCTTGTTATCAATGGTAGATTTTGAAAAAGCTTTCGACTCCCTCTCATGGATTTTTATTCACGAAGTTTAAACCGTTTTTAATTTTGGCGATTCTATTAAAAGGTGGATAAGGACTTTTATAATAATATTAATTTATGTGTTGTAGTAAATGGTCATGCATCAACTTTTTTAAAAAACACAGAGGTTGCAGACAAGGACACCCGTTGTCACCTTATATTTTTGTAGCATGTGCTCAAGTACTGGCCATCGTAATAAGAACAAATAAAATATTACAGGTATAATGGTAGATGGTACTGAGTTTTTGGTAAATCAATATGTTGACCACACTAGTCTCACAATAGATGGCTCTGAAAAGTCATTAAAACATACGTTATGGGTTTTAAAATTGTATGCAAAAATGTCTGGTCTTAAATGTAACATTGAGAAAGCAAGAGTTATCTGGTTTGGTGCAAAAAAAGGGAGTAATGATATATACTGCTCGGAGGCTAAGTTGAATTGGGATCAAAGCAATTTCAAACTACTGGGAATCATATTTTCAATGAACCTGGAGGATATGATACCTTTAAATTATAATAATAAGATTAAAGAACTTAGGTACCGACAATTTTGATTTCTGCTTCGGGGGAAAAATCTTGTTGTGAGTCCAGTTAGAGGAAAACGATAATCTGACTCCCTATTCAGTCTATGATAAATGTAGATCTACTCCATTAGCCACTGGATTCAACATGAAAATGTTTAACCACAATCTGGCTACATCCACAGCTTCTGCTCAGAAGTTTATCGAAATCTCCAGTTGAAATGAGTTTAGAAGACTGTGAGTGATAGTATTCATGGTTGTAATAAATGTGATGTACATAGATCATGGTAGTAATAAATATGGTATACATTAGTCATGGTAGTTATAAATGTGATAAATGTGGTATACACTGGAAATGGTGGTAGTAAATGTGTTGTATAACTTGTTATAAAGTGGTCATGGTAGTAAATTTGGTATACATTGGTCATGGTAGTAATGAATGTGATATTCATGTAAAGGCATGGTTATAATGTGGTATATATAAGTCATGGTTGTAATAAAGCCATTATTTTTTTATATAAATTTGTTTTAAGAACCCTCCTACCACAAAACGAAATTAGGTTTGTTTTTTTCCATAGGGAATTTGATAGTTAATTGTTTTTACCTCCTTCAAGATTTTAATAGAACATTTCATTCCCTTCCTTTAAATTAAAATAATTAAACTATGCTTTACCAAATTTTTATTTTTATTTGTTTCCCTATTTTTTACAACAATTCTCTGTCTTGATGGTTCGTAAAAGAAATAATAAAAAATAATGACTTAAATGTGTTATACATTGGTCATGGTCGTATGTAAATATTGCAATCCTGTGAGGGTGAGTATTTGTAAACCTTCTAAGGTTATTTGTTTTATTATATTGAACAATATGTTTGAAAAAGAAATTTGGTCCTGCTAAATATTCCTTTGAAATAAAACAAGAGAAAACATTGTTACTAATCTGTCAGTTCCAAATCACTATTCTCAGCACCTAGTTGGAAAACAAATTTCTGCGGATGGTTCTTTTGTGTTCTTTCGAAATCTTCAGCTGTGAACTCATGCGTAAAATTTTCAAATCATCTTCTGAAGGTTGTGCAAACTGTGTTCGCCATTTTAGTAAATGTTCATTGATTTTTATTTGTATATGTATATACATACACTGTTCAGCATAGGACATTGCTTTGACTTCACAAACATAATACAGTACAAATTATACTGGGGTGACATTACAAAAAATACTATCATTCAGTGACTCACTCCATGGAGACATTACAAGCGATATGAGATATTACAACAATGGGAAAATAACAGTATTTAACATTGGTGTTTGACATTCATTATTATTAAATATAAATGTAGTATGCATAGCTCATGGTAGTAATGAATGGGGTATTTAGTGGTCATGGTAGTAATGAATGGAGTATTTAGTGGTCATGGTAGTAATTTAGAAGAGCAAAAGCGGCTCACATAGAAAGCAGACAAGGACAATCATAACTAAAGATTAAAACTAGCACAAGGAGTTCCATCCACCATGTATGGAAATATCCATTATATTAAACAAGAGTTGTCAAAAGGACAGCATGCTCCACCATTCAAAGTTAATTTTAAACAATTCTTTCTCACCAACCATGGTGCCAGTTCATTCACAAGGTCGTCTTAATTGAGGAGTTTAGGTGATGGTGAGTGTGTAAGGGTTGGTCAGTAGTGTTGAGAATCGGCTGAAAATTCATGATCGATTATCAGAATATTTAACCGACCGATGATCGATCATTAATCGATTAAACATGGCTGCTATAAAAGACAAGTGTAATCCTTTTTTAGACTAAAATGAAGAAAAGAATCACATTTCAAGTATGTTCTGGTAATAAAGGAACAGAATAAAACTGAACAACATATATATTATAAAAAAAAAAATTGTGATAACTGCTTTAAATATGTGATTACTTGTTGCACAATTATAACTCATTTTATTTCTTGTATACTTTAGTACAAGAGAATAAAATAAGCTATAATTTTCAACAACCGAGTAAAGTCGATCATGAACATTTTTAATCGAATAATCAGATCAAAAGTATAACTGATTGATGATCGATCAAATCGATTAATCGGAACAACACTTTTTGTCAGTAAACATATACCAAATATCGAAGAAAGACCTTCAGTACCCCCAGAATGAATATGAGGGAGGGTGTGGGGAAGAGAACAGGATGCAGACATGGTAACTGAAGAGAAACCAAAAGAATATAACAAGTATTTGTCTATTTATCTGTGGTGATGGTGGTGTAGGAGTGGGGAAGATGTGGGCGTTTATGGGGCTAATGATATTTACAGGCTTGCCATTGTCATTTGATGCATGCAGTGAGTTTCATGTTAAATGAAATTCTAAGTTGAAAAAACTCCACATCATCTGGCTAAAATGAAATAAAAAGTTATGAAACATGTGTCTGTGTCCTTGATTACTCTGATTGACACTTGTCAGAGATATATGGCTAGAGGGTATTGAAATAAATGGATTGCCAGAAAATAAAATAAAATAAATACTAAGTCGAAAAGGGGCTACACCTATTCTAAAATACTATACAGAAAATATTTATCCAGAAAAAAAGGGCCACAATTTTGCTAAAATGCAATACAGAGTTATGGAACATGTGTCTACTAGCATCCATGCTTTACTGAAGTTGTATTAATAAGTAACAATCACCTATTGATATACAAGGATTGGCGAAAAACTTTAACCAGATTTTTGAAGTTGAAAAAGGAACATAACTTTGCTCAAATGCAATACAGAGTTAATGTGAACATGTGTCTACTAGCGCCCGTGTTATTCCAAGCTTTACTGAAGTTTTGTTGATGTTACGACTTTCAGTTGTTAAAATATATGGACTTGTCAAAAAAGAACATTTAAACCAGAAATTCAAAGTAAGAAAAGGGTCATGCTGATACAGAGTTATGGAACATGTGTCTACCAGTGTCATTGATGGTACTGATGACATATTTAAAGTTTCAGTGTCCAATGGTTGCTTAAATAATTGGACTATTTTGTTTAGTTACTACAACTGAAAACCACTGTCGACGCTGACGTTGAGTAGATCTACAACAGCTCTTCTTATTCTACGAATAGAAAAACTTAAAAAAAAATATTCTGGCTTTCAAGTTGTCAAAAAAAAAATCTGGCCAGTGCACTTGGCGAAATAAAAATCCCGGCTTTAAAGAAATGAAAAAAAATATTCCGGCTGAAAGGAAAATCCCAGGTCCTCCCCCCCCCCCCAATATCAAAATAGTCAGTCCCTTATATCTAGATGGTCACCCTATATGGAAAAATCATTATGATCAAAAACCTTGCTTTATCAAAAATTATCATCTCATATTAACTATCCCAAACCCATCACAAATAATAATCAAGCAGTTAAATTCATTATTTTATGAATATATATAGAATAGTCGAGTCGAAAAATAAAAAGAGCTGTTGTAAATCCTTATGATGAAGGAGGACAAAATGTGTTATATATAGAATACTTTATGAAAGCCCTGAATGTTACATGGATAAGAAGACAAAACAGTGTTAATAAAAAATGTTGCCACCTTTTTGAAATTATGCACGCCTTTGCAATGGCACATGCCAAATTTGGCCAAGAAAATTATTGACAACAACCTTAAGAAGATAGACAACCCATTTTGGAATGATGTATTCATTGAGCCAACTAAAAAAAGAACTTTCTCCAAATTCATGGAATAAAATATTGATGGAACCAGTTTTTCTCAATGGTACAATTAAGACTGGAAGAAATTATTTTTGTTAATGATTTTGTAGATGAACATTGTGATTTTCTGTCTTTGACATGTTTCAAGAAAAATATGGATATTTTTTCGAACTTTATTGAATATGAACGAATAACAATAAAATAGGCAATAAAATCAACAGTCAGACATTTATAAATCACAAAAGATAAATGTAAAATAGTTGGACCCATTCAGAACTTAGTCTTGCATCTAATTAAGAAAGACTACAAGGGGTGCAACAATAGTTACAAAACTCTGAATAAAAAAATAACTGAACCTAAACCAATACTTAAATGGAATCTAGAACATTCAGAAAAAAGCAAAGAAGAATGGATAAGTATATTTTCACTACCTTTTAACATAACAAAAGACACACCACTTATTTGGTTACATACAAGATTATTGCATCGTATTTTAGCTACTAATAAACTTGTTAAAATGAAGATTATTAAAAATGACAGGTGTTCATTTTGTAATGCGGACACAGATTCATTAATCCATTTATTTTGGCACTGTAGACATGTGCAGTCTTTCTGGAACAGAGTTTGCGACTGGCTTAAGGACATATTTCGAGCCTATCGTATTTTGGAGGGTGGGTGGGGGTGGTGGGGGGGTGGGGTTGATCGAGATATTTTCTATAGGTAACTGTAAATCACTGTTATCCATACAATTTCATCATCAAAGTGTGATATTCAATTTTTCTTCAGATTATGAGGCCTACCCAATAAAGCATTTGTGACCAGTGCACATAATAACACATTAAAGAATGTTGTATATTTATTGTGTTGTGCTCTGATTTTTAGTCTAAAAACAATTAAGAAATACCAGATAAGTTTTGTATTCAAAAGCTAAATTATCAACATATATTTCTTTATTAAAGTAAATTACAAAGTGTTGTTAAGCTATTCTTACCATCAATATAACAATGCTATACAAATAAAAAACTAAGAGCAGGCCTCAATTTATATAACTGATGTGCACTTCGCCTGAATTTCAGAATGAACTAATAGGAATGTGTGCCGACCAAATCAAGGACAAACTTATTGATGACTGCAAACTATGTCCGTACTTTGTAATTATAGGAGATGAAGCCAGTGACTAAAGTCCACAAAAGAGCAGCTATCATTGTGTGTCAGATGTATTGACTCGAAATGTGATGTTCTCGAGGAGATTCTAGGCTTTGTATAATGTAGAGGCGTTAATCTGGCTGAAAACATCATGCCGTTTTTAGAAGAAGCTGGTTTGGACATTCTTGAGATTTGCGCACAGTGCTATGACAGAGCCTCTAACATGTCTAGAAAATATAATGGATTTCAGGCACTTGTCTGAATACGATCACCGCATGCTAAGTATGTACATTGTAAAGTTCACTGTCTAAACCTGGCTTTAGTGCATAGCTCTAAAATTCGGTGTGTTCGCACCATGATGTCGACAGTTCAGGACATCGGATTCGCCTTTGATTACTCTGCGAAACGATTAGATGCCTTTACGAACGAGTTAGCACAGGTCACTGCATCGAAATAGCAGATGGACCGACGACTGCATCGAAATATCAGATGGACCAACGAACCAAGCTCAAAACCCTATGTGAAACACGATAGTCAAGCCGTGCGGATTCTCTGAACACATTCAAAAATGCGTTTACAGTTGTTGTTCACGCGCTTGAAACCCTACATGAATACGGCGATGACAAGGCAGGACAATACATTTCTGCAATTCTAAGATTCGACTTTACAATCGCCCTTGTCGTAGCCGAACATATCCTTAGTAAAACCGTCGCGCTGACCAATTTGCTCCAAAAGTCGACATGGACTTGATGGAGGATGTGGCGGAAACCAAGGTGGTAATGCAAATGATCTCTAACGAACAAGCTGACCCTTTGATTTGGAATTCATTATACGAGAAAGAAACTAGCATTTCACGGATTTCCAAATTGAGCCCAGCAAACCAAGGATGGCAGGCAAACAGCAACACCGAGCCAATCCCGACCTTGAAACACCCTCTGATTATTGGCGAGTTACAGTGTACAATGTCTTTTCAGACCAGTTGCTGCAAGAGATAGAAACTCAAATTCTAAAAAATGAAGAGCGTTATTCGGCCGAATATTTACTGCCAGCTAAAGTAGCCAATCGACAGCCTGAAATGGCAACAGAGATTTACGCTGCGTATTCTACAGATATAAATGGAACATATGAACAGTTTGGCAATGCGTTGGCGAGGTGGAAGGTGAAATGGGATATAGCCAATCCAGCAACACAAAGAATACAAGAAACGTTACAACAAACTAATAAGGACGTGTATACATGTATAAACAATATATTGACAGTGCCACCAAATCAGCGTCTTGCGAAAGATCATTCAGTGCCATGAAACGCATAAAAAAATATATGCGGTCGACTATGAGCAGTGACAGGCTCTCTTCTCTGGCGCTCCTTCACATTCATAAGGACATGCAAATTGACACAGAGTGTGTTAAAATGTGTTTGCCTCCACCAAATGTAGAAACATGGAATTTTTCTGAAGTTTGTTATAGATCTACGCATTAGTATTAACTATTTCATTTGCCATGAATGTGCAAAATTTCGAAATATTTTGAGAAAATATGTATTCATATTAATATATGTGTGTTTGTTCTGTTTTCGTGTTTTTTTTGTGAAATCGAAGATTAAAAAAGCTTGAAATCGCGGATTAAAAACATATTGTTTGATGCTTAAAATACCGTCAGAATGCAGGATTGGGCTACCTTTAAGAAACCACTAGACCTAGTGCCTACACAATGATTTAGGCATAGCTACGCTCCTGACAGGCACATGACCAAATATGTGCTATATAGAGTCTAGCCTCAGCGAGTTGGTTAACAACTGAATACAGGCACATGAACACATATGTAATATATAGAGTCTAGTCTCAGCAAGTTGGTTACCAATTGAATACAGGCACATGCACAAGTATGTAATAAATGGGGTGATGGGGGGCGGGCGGGTGTGAAATAAAACAAAATAGGAATTGATGTAGTTGATCAAGGTGTTCATTTCCCTAGTCATTTTTTATAACTTGATTTGCCTTGTCGTCGACGCGGAAATGCGTTTCCGATGGTTTTCATGTGAATGTCAAAAATGTTTTGTTTTTTTGTACCAGACATTCAAATACTTACTAGCCAAATGAAGCTAAAAATAGAAAAAAAACTTGGTTAGGAACCAACGAGCTGAGACAGAATCTATCTTTTTTTGTAGTGTGGTATACTTAGTGACCTTGTCCGCGCGTGCTGTCCGTACTCTAACTTCCATAAATTTTTCAGACGTTAGAGTATGGTAAAGCTTCGCCCCTTTGTCTATACTGAATTAACAGATTTAATACTATGCATTCATCAATCAAAGACAATTTCACCGACCATACTACTGTAAACGGACGAGGAAAAATTAGTACACTCAGCGGGGTTTGACCTCAGAACGATTGCATGTGAAGCGGGCACTCTATCGATATCACCATAAAAGCTAGCTCTGCGGCGAGACAGTAGTAACGCACCTATAAACCTATCTATTTACATACACCCCAACTGAGTCCTGCTACGCTACAATGCTATGATAATGTGCACTGTCTTTGTAAGTTTGCGTATGTGTCTGCCATGCACAAATGTCAATGTTTGTGTGTGTGCGCGCGCGCGCGTGTGTGCGTGTGTGATAGTCTGCGTGTGTGTGTATGTGTACGTGCGTGCGTACGTGGTTAGAGGTTATAATACCAATAGGTTAGAACATGTTAGATATATTACATTGTGTTCCCATGCTTTCCTGATACCCTTTTATGGTAAAATGAGCATATTTCACAATTTTTCATTTTGTTCCAATTTTCTTCCAGATTCATTCCATATTTGATCCTATACTCCGTACATGTGTCACAGACTAAACTATGGAATGGGAACTTTAGACTAGAATGGAATGGAATGCGATTGGAATCAAAAGCTCATTCCAATCCAATTATATTCCATCCCAAGTTTTAGACTATGCCGATACATGGTACATTTATACGTTTTAACCTTGACACCGGCAACGCAATTTCTCAAATATTTCGCTGTGAAATAGTTAATTGTTGTTGCAATTGTATATATGTTTCAAGTAACTGACTATATACACACAAATAATACGTTTATAACTCAAGTCAAATTTCTATAAATGCCGAAGATACAACAATTTTAGTTTCAAATTTGCGAAAGTTTATTTTTGTCCGCCATGTTTGAACCAGAGCAACCATCCCCTTGCCGTGGGTTGAACTATAATAGACTGATGACGTCATTTTAGTTAAACCATTGCGTATTCGATCTGACCATAGTTAAACTACGGTTACTATGGTTAGTGATCGAAGTCACTTATCATAACACAGAAAAAGTAATAGCTTTCAGAACAAATTCTATTGACAGATTTAATAGAAAATGGCAGACTTACACTCATCTGACTGAACATCTCTCATATTTCAAAGTTGTAACCATTTATTTAAGAAAAAATACAGCCAAAAACCGGATTCATTTTTCTTGCGCCAATTTCCCCGTAACGTGCTTCTAACTAGACGTTGTTTATTTTCGTGACGTCGTCGCTCTAACGTCGTTAAATTTGGCGGATTTTTTAATAAAATAAACGTACTTTATCACTTTGTTCATATGTAAAATTGCCAAAAAAAAATACACTTACGACTATTTCAGACTTTTGCACAAGTGGAAAGCGCAGAAAAGCGATAGGAAGGAAACAATCGGCGGTTCCAAAACGAATCGGCAACGTTATCGTCGCCATTTTGTTGATGTGTATTTGAGTAATGGGATACCTACGAGTAATTCGTCCTATGTTAACGTCGCGAGACGTAGACATGGCCACGGCGCATTGACCAATGAAATCCTGAGATTTTTTGCAGTATGACAAGGGTCTTTTAAAGTCAATGGAAGTTTATTTTTCCACCTATTATTTTTTCTTTTTCTAAGCAATCTGTTTCAGACAATAGCATATTATATGTCATTTGTATATAAGAAGGGAAACAATCGGCTCCTTAAATATTGACTGAATATAGCATGAATTATCCCCCATTCTTTGATATGCATAGCATATTGTTGTGACAACAAAAAGAATAGGGAAACATCTTTCTCCATCATAACATTTGTTGGATTTAATTGTAATGGAATGTGTTAATGTGTGTTTATTATGGTATACACTAGCCAAATATAAATAATTTTACCACATTGAGACATAAAACTTTCTGTGGTACTTACATGTATTGTTTTTTTATTGTTGTTTCTTATATATGCAATATGAAAAAAATATGAAAAAAATCTCGATTAAGATAAGTAGAGAAACTTGTTAGATTTTTTCTTGTATGAATATGTATTTGGCTGGTATGTTCTATGACTACTTTGTTTCATAGATATATCACTATTATAGTTGCTAATTATTGAGATGATTCTCCGACTCCCATGTGCCTATGACGGCGAAAATAAACGGGCCGTCTTTATTTTTAAAGATGGTCGGGAAAAAAAAAGATTTGTGATGTCGATGTTCATTTACACACCATATTTATATAGCTATTTCACTTGTACCTAACTGAACACGCCATACTTGCACATTTCCATGTTCCCCGGACTCCTCGTAAAGCTCTCTATGACCTGGCTTTGAACTCTATCTCATGTAAACAATCTATACATTTTGTTAGGCCCGCGCAGGTAAATGTCGGCAATTTTAAACAATGTACTTGTAAACTCATAACTTTCTTAATAGTTGATGGAGTTTGATAAAATTAAAGCCAAAACGAAATATTCTCTATCCATCGAATGAAACTAGTAAAATATCATTATCAGATATGTGCATCGATTAAAAGTGATGCCCTAGGCAAATTTCTATCAAAGTTTCTATTCAAAATCAGGGGAAAAGAGGCACATATGCAAACATTTTGTTACAATAATAAATAATGAAAACAATAGTTTATGTTTTGGTTTGATTCTTACGCAATCACACTTATACTTACTGTTTGAGATTTTCGTTTCAGTCAAAGTTTTTAGGAATGATTAGGTGACATACATAGGTAATGAGCCGTTAAACAAGATTCAATTCAATTCATTTTACTCATTCAGTCAAATGTAAAGGTCGAGGACGTTTAAATCGAAACAAACATATGCTTCATAAAAACATTCTCATCTGCAAAACAATCCATTTACACCGGCACCAGGTTGGTTCATCAACGTTCACGGACTCAGGATGATGAGCAAATTTCATAAGAATAGTAAACAATTACAATATGACGATGCCTGTGTGTAATTAATACCTCAGTTAAGGACATATTTCGAGCTTATTGTATTTGGGGGTGGGGTTGGGGTGGGGTGGGGGATGAGAATGTCTATAGGTAATTGTAAACCACTGTTAGCCATACAATTTCATGAGCAAAGTGTGATATTCAAATTTTCTTCAGATTATGAGGCCCACCCAATAAAGCATTTGTGACCAGTACACATAATACACATTAAAGAATGTTGTATATTTATTGTGTTGTGCTCTGATTATTAGTCTAAAAACTATTAAGAAATACCAGATAAGTTTTGTATTCAAAAGCTAAATTATGAACATATATGTATTCATTAAAGTAAATTACAAAGTGTTGTTAAGCTATTCTTGCCCTCAATATAGCAATGCTATACAAATAAACAAGAGGCCCAAGAGGACCAGAGTGCCTGTGGACGCTCTACTGGCTAACACAGCTCTTATATTGTAAAGAACAGATAAAAAATGAAGTAACTACAGATTTAACAAAGGAAAATACACTATAGCATTTTCAACAACTCAAGGGCCATAACTCTGTCGTTACTTAAAATATCTAGCTGGTTTTCGAAATTGTCCCAGGATTTCATTGATATACCGCGCTTTGCACATCTAGACATCATACTGAGGCTTTCTTCCAAATTTCGTAGAAATCCAACAAGCCGTTTAGGAGGAGTAGCGCCGACAAGAAACGTAAAGTAAAAATGTCAAAGGGCTATAAACCCTGTTAAGTTTCGTCAAATTCAAGTGTTATCAAAAAAAAAAAACAAAAAAAAAAAATATAAAAAAGTAATTAAAAATAAAATGAAAAGATAAAAAATAACAAATGGAAAAAAATACAATAAATAAATACCCCCAAAAAAAAAATCCCCAAACAAAAAAATTATATTTTTTAAAAAATTAATGTAAAAATAATAATAAAAAAGAAGTAAAAAAATCTGGTCAAGTTTGTTAAAGATCAGATGAAAAATGAAGGCCCTATCGTATTAAGGAGGCAAAATATAGCATTTTGAACGAAATCAAGGACCATAACTCAACTGATACTGGTCCGATCTGGCTGGTTTTCAAACTTATCCGAGCTTTCTTTGATACTAACAATCTGGTACAGTTTGATAACGACCGGATGAAAAATGAAGGCCCTATCGTCTTTACGAGGCAAAATATTTAGCTTTTAACTAATTCAAGGGCCACAACTCCGCTGTTACTGGTTCGATTCGGCTGGTTTTCAAACTTGACCGAGCTTTCATTGATATTAACAATCTGGTAAAGTTTGTTAAACATCCGATAAAAAATGAAGCCCCTATCGTCTTAACGAGCCAACAATTAGCATTTTTAACTAAATCAAGGGCCATAACTCCGTTGTTACTGGTCCGATCTGGCTGGATGAAAAATGATGGCCCTATCGTCTTAACGAGACAAAAATTAACAACGACGGATGACGGACAACGGATGACAGACGGACGGACGACGGACAACTCGGCATCCAATAAGCTCTACTGGCCTTCAGCCAGTACAGCTAAAAACTAAGAGCGGGCCTCAATTTATATATAGTTGATCAGCCATGAAGCGTGCTGGTTTTAAATATTCAAGCTTCCCATGCTTTTTCAATGACAAGGCAGCGTTGGGAAATGTGTCCTTAAAGCTACACAATCCCGATATAGGCACACTAGAACTGAACAAATGTAACGGTCATTACGCTCGTTGTTCGAATTGATTACTGTATACGTGTGGGTTCATATATACAACATGCGCACTACCTAAATTCACTGAATATTAATGAGATAAGGCGGTACTGTATGAGATGCTTCAGGTACTTTGTGAATCGACCACTGGTCTTATAACGGGTATAAAAGTGGATTTTAGCAGACGGCATTTTACCACCGAACTGATGAGACCAATCTTCAGTAGAAAGACCTTATAGGAAATACAAGTCATTAGAAATTGAAAAGAAAGCTAAAGATGTACTTACTCAAACAACCTTATAAGTCCATATTTATATATCATCCAAAACAATACCTATAATTAAACGTAGCGGCCTTTTAACAAAGACCCTTTCCAACAATCCCTTTGAATTAAGGAAACTATTATATACAAATAATCCTCCATTTGTGTGTGTGTGTGTGTGTGTGTGTGTGTGTTTACCGTATATTGACACAAAACACAAGGGAGACATTGTTTATCAAAATTGGAATATTGGTAGAGGCTCGTAACTAATGGTAAAGATGGAGATATAGTATTTGTTATGCATGCATGGTTTACACATATTAGTAGATTATAAATCAACACAGTTTAAATAAATTCCTCTTGATTTATGCATGAATTGAAATTTTGAAATTGAAAACAAAATGGATAGAGAGACACACAGAGACACAGAGACAGAGAGAGACAAAGAGAGTCAAAAAGAGGGAGAAGGAAAGAAAGAAAGAGAGAGACACACACAGAGAAACAGAGATACAGAGAAAGAAGGAAAGCGAGAGGGAGGGAGGGAAAAGAGTGAGAAAAGGGGAGAGAGACTGAGGGAAGGAAGAAGGGGGTGGAAGGCATTGAGAGAGAGAGAAGAGAGAGAGAGAGAGAGAGAGAGACAGAGAGAGAGTTTCTATATTGTCTTATAAACATAGGCGTAAGAGCCGGAGGACCACACACCCCAATGTTTCGGGGTGGGCCCCAATATTGATGTTTTCACGAAACAAAAAAAATGCAACACAAATGTATGAATTGGCAATCTGAAAATTAAAATTCTGCTTGATAAGATTTCAAAATCAAAGAAAATATGAAAGATTTCAGCTTCCGTCTGTATGCCAGGGTAAGTGTTAACTAAAACCCGAAAGTTTTAGTATAATAATTAAGTTCAAATACTAGTAATTAACCTTTCATAAGTTTACTTATTTAAATCTTTAATTTTCTTTAATCAAGTTCAATGATGTGTAAAGTAATTTTAAATGAAAACAGGCCCGTAACCAGCCCTGAAATTAACCCGAGGCATATCCCTTATGTTGGTATCCAGTGGCATTAACCTCCCTCTCCACCCTAGATTTTGTTTTAATTTCCTTCAAGGTGTTGCTTTTCCCCCAGGGTCCTTATATACTATTATATAGTTGTTTTTATGTAAAGTATATACATTCCCAAAATTCAACCAAGGCACATACCCCTGTGTGCCCCAGTGTAGCTACGGACCTGGAAAAGCAATATGTTGAAAAGCAATGGTTTATATTCATGGTGGACGAACGTGTCGTATTTTTGATCATATATTGAAATATCTTATATCTTATAGTATCTCGCATCCTATCAAAGTACAGAATATAAACTTCGTGTTTCATTATATTAGTTAAGCATATTGTTGACCATTTCAGTCAGTTGGTAGTTGCATCAGTACGTCGCTTAAGGAAGCTGTGTGGTGATACGTGCGTGCATTTAAGTTGGTCAGTTACATAAATACAGCCATATAATTAATGTCTGATGTGCTGTTTACTATATTATATATTCAATAATCTCATTAGAAAGACCGGTAGCGCTGACTTTGTTGTCATGCACAAGCCATATGGATCATATTTATGAGTATAGTGTGTGTCTGATCAAAAGCTGAACCACATACTAGTGTCACAAGAGATTGAGTGTTGGCCATATTAGCGGCAATAAGTCAGGAACCGGGTGGCGGTTTAGACAGATTTTTACGGCTGTTGCCGTGAGAGATCATTTATAAAATGGGACCGCTCCGTGTTCTTGGCAGTCTAGTCTAGTCTATTTGCAAGTCTTGAGTTGAAGTCATATAGATGTTTTAGGTACTTTGAAGCTTGCTATAATCAGTTCGAATAGACTCACGTTTTGGCAATTTGAATTCATTACATTTAACTGTTAGAATTAGAACAAATTTAAATAGGACTGTACTTTGATAAGAGATACGCTTTATGTTGATTTAGTTTGAAGTAGTATATACAATTAAATTGGTGACTGGAAAGTGCACGTTGTGATATTTATAAAGTCCTGACTATAACACAGACGTAACGGACACTGGCTGCTCAAAACAGCGTTACCTTGATCCTGGTTACTCATGTAAAGGACCCTGACGAGTAAAAACACGTAAACTGTTAAAAGATATTTAATATTACTTTACAATAAGACACTTTTTAAAAATGATCACACCGACGGAACACTAAATGCATTTGTGTGTCTAAATTCATGAAGAACGGTTTATAAAAACAGTTTTAGATGTGAAAGAACGCGCACTGTTTACACACCGACGCGTGAAAGTACGTCAAGTTCTAAGAAATTGTGTTTATTTCAAAAATGGTGACAGCTATTGGCATATGCTATGTCTGGAATTATGTATGTTCAGCCATAACATACATTGGACGTATTTAATACATAATAATATCTACCGATTGCCAGAAGCATTAAGTTGTTTGTGCATTGCTAAGTAACGGATACTGGTTGCTCATGGCACCGGATCCTGTTTGCTTCTGACACAGGATCCTAATCGGTATTTGAAAACATACATCTTACAAAAACGACTAGATATGTTCCCCTGTTCGAAATATCTCGGTTTGATATCAGTGGTGGAAGATAAAGCTGCGACATTTTCAATTGCGTCGGGTTTGTGCGTGGGTCAACTTATGGAAAAAAACAATGTGCTGAGATATTTCAAAGATTTTCACATTTAACGAGTTTTCACCCTCCAAGCATCGGCGAGGAACTCGTACACTTCAAGGCGGCTGGCGTGGTCTACTTGATAGCACGTTGCATTTGACCCGGATGAAGCCTTATCGTCGCAAGTCAATTTCTTCTCTGTATTATTGAGTAAAACATGTTCCTTTAGTCTCGTCCGTCGGATTGGTATGTACACCGGTTCTATGTTTCGGAGTCTATCCTTGGAACAATTTGCTAATCAAAGGAACAATATATTCGTAAGTAAGATTAGGGCAGCTTCCCGGATATGTTTATGTATCCTTCTTTTATTTGGGAACGACAGGCTATAAATATTCAATATAATGTCTTGATAAACAGTTAAACAACATTAACAAACACAAGTGGCAACATTCTCAATATAACTTTCTCGAGAATTATATTATATGTATAAAATAATGAAAACTTGCTAATTCAAAGTTTACCATTGGTACATGCCTATTTAAAACTTGTAATTGACATTTTCAGTAAGTATTCGGAGATTATAAACGAAAAGCTAAGCTTTTCTATATGAGGTGTTCAATGTATTATTGTATGCAATTATATTAAGTTGTGACTAAATGTACATTAAAAGTTATTTTAAACAAAATATCTAAATAAAAAAAAGAGTTTTCTTATTTGTTGCGACATGTCAGCCTACATTATGCCAACACTCACGTATATAGTCTACGTCATTAGTTGTCCACATTGCTGCATTTGTATTACTTGTAATATTTGATTTTTTTATTCATTGATGTATTTTGTTTATGATCAAACAATTGTTACCTGTTAGGGGCTTAGCTAGTGTGGTCCCTTGGCATGTTTTATTCTCAGATACGCTCTGGTTCGTTTTCTCCCACAATTTTATATCTTATTTGACGCTTACATGTTGATGATATAGTCTGAATCCATATATCCTCTCTCCCCTACTTTTTCGTTTGTTTGTTGTTGTTTTTTTGTTTTTTTTATGTCTTGTATTTGTTTTTTAATTTTCTGGTATTTGTAGACAATGTGTACACAGCCGCGTGCCCTAAGATAATGCCTTTTGAATAAACCTTTTTTTTTAAATATTGAATGTTGTTTAACGGCTCATCAACACAGTATAGGTTATTTAGAGCCGCCTAAGAGAGAGATGAAAGATACATAGGAATCCGGGAACCGTGCCCTACTCGTATTATCGAATAGATTCCTATGGTTCTGTAACGTGCTCGGAGGATAGACCAATACACGAGACCGCCCGGTTTACGTCCCCATCCGACGGACGAGGCTAAGGGAAAATGTCTTGCCCAAGAACACACCGACGAAACTCCGTGGCACCACGGAGGATTGAACTCGGGACCTCCGGTTACAAATATAAAAATTGTTTGAGTTCATTGTCGTGCAAAACGGGCGACAAAAACCGTCATGCGGCGTATTTAGGATACTGTCGACGGAAGACATGTCGTAAAAAGAGAATTATCTCAAGGCGCAAACGAACGTAGTTCCGGAGTACATTTGTTTAGTCTTGTACCTTGTACGACATTTAGCCAAACTCACCATCAGATTCTATCACTATGACAGGATCACACCCTCTACATTCATAACCGATATAAAAATTCAATATTGGGCTTTTATTTTTTTATTTGCCATCATGCTGTCGCATGAATGATTTTAGTACCAGTGGTCCAGAGGCTCTGTTTCAAGTTCACCGTCACGGTCGTGGGTACGAATCCAGCTCGTTCACAGATTTCATGAGGCATGCAGTACTTGTCCTACTTATGAAAAAGTGGATAGTCTGCCTCCCCCACGAAAGCATCGACCATCATATATAACCTAAAATGTGCTGAAGATGACTTAAAACACCATGCAACCAACAGATGTTTTTTTTATTGTTTGTTTTGGTGGAGCCAAAGTCCCGTTCGCCGTTTTCTCTTTAATCTGAAGGTACATAGAAAACAATCTATCAACAAGGATCCGGTGCCAAATTAACAGATTGTGTCCGTTGCCAGAATCTCAAGCATTTTTTACCAAGCAACCAGAGTCCGGTGCTCTGAAATTTAGACATGATGTAAATATTTGCAGATTTTTGAGACTAAACAGTTATCTTTATTGAACAACAGCAGTTGCAAACCAATTTGGGATCACATTAAATCAGTCAGAGAGAACATATGGAATTTTGGCTTTTTAAATTCATCAACTTTGTATCGACAGGTTAAGAGTAAATTTGTTTCAGCTTGTTAGGAATTATTCTGCATTTGTTGTATATAAGGAAAATGTATTTCGAAGGATATGATATTCAAAAGTTCCGTCGCATAAAGTTTTTTCTTATACATACGATACTGTTTCTTTATGTTCGAACTTTTTGATACCAGTGTCCATTTTCCCTCTGTTTTACCAACCTGTGTCCGTTACAAGTGCAACCAGGATCAAGGTTACGCAGTTTTGAGCAGCCAGGGTCCATACGTCTATCCACCGTGATATAAGCACATAGTCCTCCGCGATTGAGCATATTTATGTAAAATAACTTAATTAATACGAGATTGTTAATCGGCCTCCGTAGCGCTGTAGATTAACGCACCGTCTTAGTATGTGTTCGCCTTTGCGGACGGGGCTCTAGCATAGGCCTTAGCACTTTTTAAAATATTATTTTTGTGACTTTTCTTTTTTATAAAGAAGTAGTATTCAAATGCCTTTCAAATTCATCAGATTTAAATATTAACAAACATGTGCATAATAGCACGCGCACAAACACGGTTTACGCACGCACCCACAAAAGCTCGCACGCAAGAACGATCTTATTTTTTTACGAATTGTGACTCTTATTATTTTCCCAAGAAGCTCCGGAATTGAAAAGTGTAACTGAAGGATAGACGGATGGGCGACCTTCATGTGTATACCCCTTCCCCACATCCTGAAAACTACGATTTGCGAGAAATAATATTGCTGGTCTTTCTCCAACAAAATTGAATTCCATATATATTACTTAATTTGAACAATATCCTTCAAGTGTCTCATTGTAAACAATAATTTCTCCCTGTCCCGAGTCAACACTTGAGTATGTATTTCACGTTACATACTATTGGCTACCGATACACGCTCTCTGTATATGTATACATGTATAATATGTGTGTGATTTTAGATTATTGCAAGGATATTATAGGAAATAAGTATATACAATATATGGAACATATGTGGAATACGCGGGTAAGTGTCTATAATCCTCTATATAGTGATGTATTTACGTTATGCCTTACGCACGTTATGCCTTACGCATTTTACTTTATCCCTTCCGTTCAACATTACAGACATGTATATAGTTACATTGCACGCCATTGAATATCCTCATCGAGTTGAACAGTCTGTAGTTATCGGATATCTGAGCAAATTGTTATATAAACGTTTAGGCTTGTATACCCGTAATCGATGGGTGGTACAATTTCAAAGTTATCGAAGCGTTTATCACGCCTATTATGCAAATGCCTCGATATACGCTATGACACTATACCAGCCTAAACAATGTAGACAACACATCCAGCAAAGAACTTCATCTATAGGCGTTCTTATGTTTAAAAAAACTTGAAATTGTATTATTTTATCGGGAGTGTGTAGCTTATTTGATCGGGAGTGTGTAGCTTTAAAGGTCGCTCATGATGGCAGCATTGATTTGTTTTCTTCATAAAAGAAAGATACTTTTTAAAATAACAATGCTATAGAACGAAACAACTTTACTCGGTTCTCAGTTTATACACTTGTGCTAAGCGGTCATGTAGCATGTTAGCAGCTAATAAACAAGCCTTCCATGCTGTTTCAACGACCACCATTTAATGTTGGAAAATATGTCTTTTTTAACTATTTTCTCGCGATATGGAGTGTATATCATAATTAATACTATCAAAATTGCTACTTACTGCATGTTCGAAAGTCCGGAAAGATGACGATATTTCCGATATTAATACTGATTTAAGGCCATATTGTAAACATCGCTATACACTATCTTATCATTTACTTAAAATAAATGGCTAACAGCCATACGCAATACCCGCCAGGGAAGTAGCGAGTGCAGGTCGGTCATCATTTGAGCACCAACTGTGAAAGTTTGTCAGGCGGATCCGGTGGTTTGCATGAACCGGAATTATTTTGCTAACCGATATTTAAAAATGCGCATTCTGGAGTAAATCCTGTTTCAAATTGTAGAAAATGCTCCTTATTTCACTTTTAAAATGTGGGGGGTGCGAGGTGGAGCGAGGGGTGGTCGGTGTCGGCGAGAATAACATACCGAGGATCTGACCGAAATTAACTCCCGTTTGGAAGGAATGGGCTGTTCCAGATAATATCCGTACCCCCACTAGATAAGGATGAATGTTTAAACCTACACTACTCTGGATTTTGACCCCGCACATAGAAGGTCAGCAAAATACCCCCTAACATGTTTTCTTTAACAATAATCTTACAGAAACAAAGAAATACTACACTGGAAAAGCGTTTCGTCAAACCCGAACCTTTTTATACAATCCAATCCAATCCAACCTACCTCATTACCTCATTCGATTACATAAAAATCAACTCCCACAGACACTATTTCTTGACATCACCCAAGTCCCCTGGGAAAATTCTAAAATACCTCACTCTTCCGAAAAAGAACACACATCGAAAACCGTGCACACACAAGACCTCAATCCTAACCCAACCCCACCCCACCCCTTCACCGCGCAAGGCCACCCTCACTCCCACAAGATCACCTTTAACAAATGTCCAATCCTTAGTAGATGGTGTTACCTATGTTTTGTGTTTCTTTGCAATGTGTACACATGCTCTACACACAGGAATGATATAAACAAAAATCACACTGTCACAATGACTCTCAGTTAGACATATTTACGCCAGGGTCAAGCGACTCCCAATCAAATCTCCGAAACCGAGTCGCATAGCTCCCACTCACAAGTTTATACTCAATGAGACAAATTGCCGGATTCACCAAATATTCTACTAATCTGTTATACACAGTAAAGAAAGATAAAAATATCGGACAGGGAAAGCAGCATTCAAGGACGACAGTCAACCACAAAACACAAAAAACAAACACGCAAACAGACAAACGAGAAGACAAAAGTAATAAAAAATGCAAACGAAATCACAAACACAAAAGGGTTGACAATAGGGCTACCGCCTTGGAACGGTCAGTGGCAACAAAGGCCACTGGGGGTTTAAACCGGTTTTAGGGTGCACCAAACCTCACACTTACCCTACTTCATCCCATTAAAACAGGACAGTGTAAATAAAGACATCCCGCCATGATCTAATCTATAACCAACAAGGCAGCATCAATAGGCAATATAAATAAAACACAAATATGCTCGTGTAAATATAATACAAAAAGACAATAGCCTAGAAAGCCACAATGAAGGTACTCAATGACTTGGCAGAAGCCAGAGCAACAAGAGAATAAACCATTAAGGGCACGACAAGAAAAATCATAGACAAACATCAAACGCCACCGTCCCAATGGGCTTTAGGCAGGCGTCATCATAGGGTCCACAACCTGTCCGGTCATCGTTCAGTTAAAGAGGAAAGCATAGTGGCAAACTGTAAAAGGGTCCACCACTAAGCATGCAGTACGTTGCAAAATGTTAGGGTCATAACCTCTTTTGATAAACTTTTTAACAAGTTTAACAAGGATAGTATGGAAGTGATCATGACCAAGAATCTTACGAAGTTTATAAATCACATCACCATAGAAGTCAGGTTGTGATAGTCCTTGTCGCAGAAGAGTCCTTAAATTACTTTTATATTTGGAAAGAAGGTCAGGGTTACGATAATGAACGTTTGCAAAGGTTTTACGAAGTTTATGGTAACGGTAACCCTGATTTAGTCGCTTTTTAGTTATACAAAGATTACGAATATTTAAGTCCTCAACTCGAGTACAAGCTCTTGAAAAACGATTAAGTTGAGACACATACACCCCATAAGAATTTGCTCGGGGAACATCCCCATCCAAGTGGGGATAATTAACAATGCCAAAAATTAAAATCATCTCTCTTGTCATAGATTTGGCTAATTATTTCACAGTTTTCAATCGAGAGATCTAAATCAAGAAAAGAAGCGTTATTATCAGATATATTAGCTTTGTTAAGCTGAAGTTCTTTAGGATAAATATTATTAACCATAGATGATAGGAAAGGGTTGTCAATGTTCAATATGTCATCCAGATACCGAGAGGTGTCATTATAGGCTTCAATAACATCTGCCTGGCTATCTGGTGAAAGACTCAACATGAAATCTCTTTCATTTCAAAATAAAACCAAATCTGCGACAAGTGGTGCACAGTTCGTACCCCTAGGGATACCAACAATTTGTCTATAAACGGTGGTTCCATACCTGACGAAAATATTATCTAATAGGAAGATGAGTGCTTCACAAACTTCATAGCAAGTCCACATAGTATAATTGTCCAAACTGCCGTTAGTAAAAAACGCTTTAATATTATTACAGGCCAAAAATGTAGTATTTTCTCTAGCGAATATTTTTTGAATAAGAGAAATTAGCTTGTCTTTGATAAGATTAAGTGATAAATTTTATCAAGAACGTCTCCTGAATTTTGCATAGACCAAAACAAATTAATCCCAGAGTTTTCATAAGTTTTATCATAATATCGTTTAACGTGATCTTTAACGGCAGTTAGACAAGAAGTTAAAAGTTTGGAGATGTTTGTTGTAGTGCAGGCACTAGAATTCGAAATAAAGCGGGCCTTATATGGATTTTTATGTAATTTAGGAATCCAGTATATAGTAGGCAGTTTGTTTTGCTTTTCGTCTACCCCAACCTTGAAAGTAGTGCACCGAGTGATATGTGTGGAAACAACATCCTCCTCAGTAGAATGTACTGGAGTATACGAATTGGTGCTGCCAAATTCAAGAGATAAAACATTGACGTAATGTAGGGGCATGTTGTTCTAAGTGATTACTGTATACGTGTGGTTTCATATATACAACATGCGCACTACCTAAATTCACTGGATATTAATGAATTAAGGCGGTTCTGTATGAGACGCTTCAGGTACTTTGTGAATCGACCATTGGTCTTATAACGAGTATAAAAGCGGATTTTCGCAGACGGCATTTTACCACCGAACTGATGAGACCAATCTTTAGTAAATTAATCAAATTTAAATGTTAACAAACATATAGATAATAGCACGTACACAAACACGGCCAACGCACGCAACCACAAACACACGCGCACACGCAAGCACGCGCGCGCACATTCACTCTCCCATATGTTAGTTAATATTAACATTTGAAATTTGTGTAAACGGTGTCGGAAAGAAATTTAGAAAAAGACGAATACTCAGTCTGTCCGCAATAACGGGATCCTGCGACTGCGTGAAATACATTTGAAATATCGAAATAAAATGTTATTTGTGTACCCTTGGCAATATGGAGATGAGGGGACGTCATTGTTTTTATTTCGTCAAAATGTGATTGCCATGGCATCACAGTGGGAAATAAATCCGAAAGGTCAGGATATATGTGGCATGTTTTATGAAGAGACATTTTACTTCAGAACGATAGTGTGTTACTGTTGTTGTTGTATTGCCAAGAAGCTCCGGAATTGTGTAACTTAAGGATAAACGGGTGGGCGACCTTCGTGTGTATACCCCCACATTCATTAAAAATACGATTTGCGAAAAATAATACTGCTGGTCTTTTTTCAACAAAAGCAAATTCCACATTTATAACTATTAGTTTTAACAATACCCTTCAAGTGTCTCATTTTAAACAATAATTTCTCCCTGTCCAATGTCAACACCTGAGCATGTATTTCACGGTACATACTATTTGCTACCGATACACGCTCTCTGTATATGTGCACATGTATAACATGTTTGTGATTTTGTGTTATTTCAAGGATATTATAGGAAATAAATATATATATGGAACATATGTGGAATACGCGGGTAAGTGTTTATAATTTTCTACATAGTGATGTATTTACGTTATGCTTATCTCATTTCTCCCCACTTCTGTTGAACAAACATGTATATATTTACATTACACGCCATTGAATATCCTCATTCAGTTGAACAGTCTGTAGTTATCGAATATCTGAGCAAATTGCTATATAAACGTTTAGGCTTATATACCCGTAATCACTGGGTGGTGCAGTTTCAAAGTTACCGAAGCGTTTATCCCGCCTATTATGGAAATGTCTCCATTTGCGCTACGACAATATACCAGCCTAATAAATATATACAACACATCCAGAAAAGAACTTCATCTATAGGCTTTCTTGCGTTTAAAATACATTGAAATTGTATTATTTTATCGGGATTGTGTAGCTTTAAAGATGCCTAGTCCGACACATTTCATGCACAGTGGAGCGACTCCCTTGCAGAATTTTACAAACCCTTCTTCGACCTCGAGTCACATTTATTCGTAGTCAGAGTTTACTAAAATTAGTCAAATTGCGTTCACAACAACGTTTTAACAATTCTTTCTACTAATATGTTATACAATATAAACCGTAACATTATATTTGTCATTAAACTCTGTAAGGTACATTACAATATCCTTAACGGCACACTGTAAAAAAAACAGTTTCTTGACCTTGAGAACAAAGATTCCCATGCAGTCGTACTATTTTAACTCCGAGTCAAGCGACTCTTTTTCGGGATTTTACTAACCCTTCTTAGACCCCGAGTCAGACAGTCCCAGTCAGAAGTGTACTCAAATGAGCCAAGTTGCGTGCACAGAAACTTGTCAACATTTACTCTACTAATCTGTTACAAACAGCCAAATGAACTATACTGAACAAAAAAGGTTTAGCACGATTTTTAGAGGCATATATTAAACATATGAACATTGATATAATTGTTTGAAGATATTATTAATGCTAGGTAAGGATGTGATTTCCAAAAAGCTGTGTTATTTTATTATTTTCTAAGCAAAGTCTCGTAGTTACTTCCCATGTATTACAAACAACTTATTTCATTATACAAACGCATTGCTTTGATTTAATGTTTAGCATTAAAATTAATCGGCAATTTTGTTTAAAAAACCCTGAAATGTGTTCACAAACGATTGTTATTCTCAAACAAACAAAATACTCAAATTTTGTAATTTTAAAATTTCCTCCCTTTTCATTGAAATAAGAAAATATTTTCGATATCCTATAAAAGTATGTTCCCATTATATTTGTTTTATTTGTATCATCGCTTTTGTTCACAAATGTCTAGGAAGCATTAGTTTTGGTCACATCTATGTCATTCTATCATTGACCCCGAACACCTCTGTATCTCGTTTATGGAAATTACATGCATTTTATGTGCGAAATTTACTTTGCTCCTTAACTATGGATCAATACATCTATGATCAAGTGTCATGCAACTCCTAGGTATAATTTACTGAAGCGAGACAATAACAATCCTTGTGCTCTATTAACTCGATATACATAATTATTATGATTCACGTCAATGTGTTCAGTTACGGCCAATAACAATTCCTGACTGAATGTGTACCTATCCTCCTTACAATGGCAATCCGGTTCTGAACTGCAATTACGGAGTTCCAAATATACTTTTTTTTCGTTGTTGTTTCCCTCTTTTCATCACATGGGCACAACAGAGGGCAACAGTTTTGCCGATTTCAAAACGGAATTTCTAAGAACTCGTCATTAATTAAGAATAGGTAGCTTTTCGTAATATCTATATATCTCGTCAACTTTTCTAATTGTAAACTCAGTTAAATTAATTGTATCTTGAATGAAGAAACTGACATGATAAAATACTTTACCAGAACCGGGTATGATTTCCCAGAACTGAATGGTTTCCTGTATTAACAATTTTTGACTGTATACAATTAATCATTCCTCATAGCTAACATCCACCGGTTCCCTATAACACATATTTGTTCTGTGTCGGCCTGACATAGGCTCCTGACAACAAATGTCGTCTGTGTCGCCTGACACTGTAGCCTTTTAACAAATATGTTTCGTGTCGGCCTGACTCAGGCTCAATATAACAAATATGTTCTGTGTCGGTCTGACATCGGCAGCTTATAACAACTATGTTCTGCGTTATATATGTATTATTTGCTTCATACAAAGTATTAATAAAATACTTATCATTAAATGTTGCATCGTTCAATCGTAGTCTCTGTTCCATCAGTCAACTACCACATAACACAAATGGCATGATCTTATCACAGATTTCTAAAAATTATCAAATAAAAATTAATACACACTTCCCTTGTTAAGTTGCTGCAAACTATTTCCCGCACACATTAACTCATATAAAAAGATTTATTTTAAGGTATAGTTCATTATATTATTGTTACATCTCAACGAATAGATTGTTCTAAATCAGACGTACCGAAACGGTGAATGATTTCGCACAATCAGTCAGCATATATAATCAAAGTACCGAAGGTACTGAGAGCATGGTGAACTATGATGAAATAATGTCGTGTTTGATTACAATGAAATGAAACCGGAACTGGATTCAAAATTCATACAGTTTCTTTACAACAGTTTTGATAAATCCCGAACAAGACTTGAGAAACCGGGAATCCTGCTCTCAGGATGGATTCGTGCAGATTCAAGACGGATCATTCGGAACACTTCGGCCACTTCGATGAAACGAATGACAACAGATCAGGCCTAAAAAAAGTGTTTGTTTCGGGTAACATCTTCATAAAAATTAGGTAGGGTAGGGATTTATTTTTATTAATTTGTTTTTGTCCTCAAACTTTGGATGGCTAAACAAAATCTTGGCTGGACCTTGGAACAAGGTGTGTATTGAATGTTCATGCATTAACTGTTCTTTCATTAAAAAAATAAAACATTCAATAGTAAATAAACTTAATAAACCTGACAATCATGTATTACTAATCAAAAGCTGTTCTTGTGTACACTGGTCACAGATAATGTTTTGCCATTTGCAGGCTTTTAAGGACAGATTTAATGATTTCAAGACATATTAAGGCTTTTAATATTAAAATTTACCCAATGGTTAAAATATTCATAAAGACCAGGCATCACAATTTATTTTTATTTACCAAGTAATTTATATTAACATGCTAACTAGGGTTAAACAACAAACCACATTAAAAATACAGTCACGAAATATTAATGACTAGTAAATATTTCCGTGTGTTTACTTTAATTATTATTTTGTTCATTTACATTTCTATTGTAAGTACTTGTATATCACATACAAAACTAGAAACATCCATTTGACCATGAATCACATTTTAATTGCTTCACGCGCAGTTAAAACTATGACGTTTCAAGAAAAAACAACTGACGTGGCTATGCCATAAAAGGTTAAGAAGAAGGATAAAAATATCGGACAGGGAAGGCGTGGCTAAACGTTTACGCTGTCCCATTTGTCGTGATAAATATAGGTGCTATTCTGCATGTTTATCAATTTAGAGAAGAAAATGGTTGAGAAACGGGACATATGGGTATTGATTGAGTACAAGAATAATATAAATATAAGGAATACATTTTATTTTTTTAACATTCATGGGACTATGAATAGCATCTGGTCGCAAGCAAAGTAAACAATCCTTTCTGGATTCACTTACTTTGACGTGACCTGATATTCAGTGCCATAAATTTAAAAAATAAAATGTATTCCTTAAATACATTGTATTGAGCAATAATGTATTGGTTTAGTGGGAAATGTACATTCTGGCCTTTAGCCGAAAGCTAGTTAATTGAGTAAACACATAAAAATGTTTATTGTACAGATCCCTATGGGTCACAAAAGTAGAAGCAAATATTTGTTAAGGCCTCATATTATTGAGATAAAGCCAAACGAAATAGGTGTGTTTCCCCTCGGCCGACCGACCCTAAACTTTTTTAAGCATTTAAGCAAAAAAAAAAAATCCCTACCCACCAAACCTATTTTATTTATACTTGCTAGGGGAAATACACCTCTTTTTTGGTCTAATACAGATTGTATATCTTATGTTTGTTTTTTATATATATCAATAATTTTCTTATTCATTCAGATTCATTTATAATATCAACAAAGCAATGCTATACAGAACTACAGTATTCCTAAAATCTATTTTCAGTTTTAGCATTTGATTATAACATACGGATTTACCAAAACGGATTCATCAAACCGGTTTCGGTTTTATTTATTTATTTATTTTTTTGCATGGTGTTTTACGCAATTTATCAAAAGATCAATTAGTTCATGTATGGCGGCCAGTTTAATTGATGGAGGAAGACCTCAGCTATTTGAGACGAACTCCGATACAAAATTCCCCGCCATTCTGTCAAAGCTACGCAATTTCATCCAATGGGATTCAATTTCGGTACAGTCGGGCGACGTTCTGTTCTGTCACACACATGTATGCATAAAACATCAAAGACCGCATTCATTTACGATTACATTGTTCAGAATGTAATGACCTCCTCCCAAAGAGACGCGCGGGAATGGTTACCGTCCGTGTTATCGAGGTATAGACAGGCGATGTGTACCAGTAGGGTACCAGATGATATTTCGAGCGCAACTGGAGAAGGAATTACAAAGGATAGTTGCTTATGCGATAACCATTAGTGACCAAAATTATTAAATATTATATGAAGATTATAAAGGCCATGTCACAACATATATGTATAGTTCTTAAATATATAAATTCAAGAAAGATGGAAGATATGCGTTTGATGGTGTTGCAAGAGAAATAAATTATAAAATTAACTGGTTACAAATCTCAATAAACTATCCTAGGAGAGAGATCAATACGGCGTATGAATATATTGCTGACATTTTATGCAAGATCACGTGATGATCACGTGATGATGATTGATCTATTTATAGACCGCACAGCAAAACGATGGAACAATAGCTACATAAACAATATATAACTTAAACAATGTATCGAAGAAATTATTTGAAATTTCTAAATGACATTACCATATTTGTATCCGCACTAGAAAAGAAGAAACACCTGTTAAAATATGGGTCTTCTTTTCCAGGCAATGCGTCGATTCATCAGTGAGGCTGTAGTTAGGATTCGTGAAAAAAACACGGTAACTAAAGCTTGGTGAACAAGTTTACTATGCTTAAAAGTATAATTAAATTATGTTTATTTTTAAACATATTTTATTCGCTCAAGTTAAATTATGTTGACGGTCGTTTTGAAAGATTTACACATTATGTGATTGCTTAAACATCAGATTATAGAATGATACTTTTATGCAACCATATAATATATTTAATGTCGGACAGCAGTATGTGTTTCGTAATTAACACAATTATTTTTAAACAATTTCTTCTAAAAATATTCAACAATGACAAAACTGAACACGATAATATAAAACATATGCAAACCATGCTTGCCAACCACATGCAGACTACGCATGTCACTGTATAAATACATTAGAGGTATTGTAAACAGTACACTTTTAAAGTAATTCAAAGCAACACACACAATTATATCTCCGCTTTGTCCAATATAATTCTAAGTTTTTTAAAACCTAAACTTTTGAAGAGAATGTATCTCAAAAAAGCACAAATAAATACACCAATTGTTTACACTTTGAAACAACTGAAACTGAGCTATACGGCTCTCGTAAATATAAGTAGACTAACAAACTTATATTTTATTTCGCCACGAGTCACATCACACCGATCGTACAAAGAATATAAACGTGCGCCCTGGTCAACGCTGAATTGGTCTAACGGCCACTGATAGATAACAATTCGTGACCCAAAACAAACGGCAAACGTTCACTTATATCAAGTACAGTTTGTCATTATGATTTCCTCTTTAACTGTGCGATGACCGGACAGATTGTGGACTCTATGATGACGTCTACCTAAATCCTTATAGGACGGTAGCGTTTGATTTTTGTCTTTAATATTGCCTTGTCGTACCCTTAACGGTTTGTTCTCTTGCTGCTCTGGTTTCTGCCAAGTCATTGAGTACTTACTTTTGTGGCTTTCTAGCTGTTGTCTTTTATATTATATATACATGATCATTTATGTGTTTTACTCGTATTGCCTATTAACGCTGCCTTGTTTGTTAGAGATTATAACCTGGCGGAAATATCTTTACACTGTCCCGTTTATTGGGATGACAGTAGGGTAAGAGTGAGGTTTGGTGCACCTTACAATCTGATTTAAACACCAAACGGCCTTTTTCGCCACTGAGCGGTAGACCTATTGTCAACCCTTGCGGGTTTGTGGTGTCTTATCTTGCCTTTTATTCATCTTTATATATAGTTGTTCTTTGTTTCTTTGTGTGTTTGTGGTTGACTGTCGTCCTTGAATGCTACTTTTCCTGTTCGAGTTTTTATATCTACTTTTAATATGCTATTTCAGGTGACACTGTACGGTTGTATCACATGTAATTCAGATATTATCAGCGTTTATGCTAAGAAGGTATAGTGCACCATTACGGATTACCTTATACATGGGTTTGACCATGTATAACCCAATTAAAGTTGCATAAATGAAACGCAATTGCCTCATTTCTATATCATAATATGTTTGACAACATCTGGTATAAAACTTCGTTCAAATTTAGTTTTTTTTTGAGATTTAAGCGTCAAAACAGTTCCAATTTGAGGGTTAATTTACCCCACCCACCTGCTTATTTAGTGTGTCTCATTTGCTGGATGACCGTGAGGTCTTTGTGTAACCATTTTAAGGCGGAAACTCATATATTATATATGGTAGAATAATACCAACAAGATGCGAAACACTCAGCGTTTGCAATAACTGCAGTTTTCGGGTGAGAAAGTTATAAACTGTACAAAACAGTACAAACTGTTAATGCCTGTATTTCCATAGGCCAGTCTTTTAGTGAGTATAAAAGCTTAAACAGAACTTCAATAAAACAATGTTTAATGTGTGTAAGCACACTTAATTCAGAACAAAACATTCCATTACAGAGTTTCAAAGTTGTCAAGTGATAATCTGTCATGGATGATATCAAAACTTCAAAGGAAGGTTATTTGATTATTGTGGATAAATAAAAACTGTTATCTACAAAAGCTGTATTATGTTTCAGGTGATGTTTTGGATAAGGTACTTGCAGAAAATATTTTCACTGACAAATTTAGGACTTTTTTCATAGAAATCATGTTTTTAGACTGAACAAAACCATTTTTAAGACAAAGGGAGATAAATTCCTTGTTTACAACTTGTTTCAACTAAATTTTGTTTGGGCTATTTGTTAAAGTCTATATAATTATTCCATATATATCACTAATTATTTCCTGTTTTATTCAGAAAATTAAGGAAAGAAAATTGAGTACTTTTTATTTTTTCTCAGTATATACATGTATATGTTCGTTCTGTGTGACTTTTTCTCGACGATAATAAAAATGAAAAATGAATTCCGATCTTTGGAGTTCGTTGAGCCAGATATTTATATATAGATATCAGTGGATAATTCTTGAATACTTTGTTTTCTTAGTTAAATTTCGTTTAGTACAAACCATTTGGTTTGAAAATTAAACCATTCGCTGCAGTCCATGAAATGCTATGAAAATATCACATTAAAGGTTCCATGTTCACCGGTATATGCATACCATCATGGCTAGTTTTCGTACTATTGACATTTTAATAATAAAGTTTTTGGCAAGAGGGCGTGAGCGGAAGCTAGCATGTTTCACTACCGTTCACGAACAGTCGAAAATCAAACATTGATGCATTTGTTATATGTGTTGTGTTCGGCGATTTCCAAAATTTTCTCTGTTTTACTACTTATTCTGGAATGTTTTGTCTTTTGGTAGCAATATTGATGTAAATGTTGTACTGCGCCGTGAACCCCAATTGAATTCAATTGGCTCTCGTTCAGTATTTGTTAATTCATGTCAACGTTTTATCGGCTGATTATCATGTTGTTCTTAATTAAATTATGTTGAAATAATGTCAGGATTTACGTCCTGTTAAATAAGAGGTCATGATAGCAATAAGACCGGTACATATCGCTCATTCAATCATCTAAATCTGAAACAACTTCTTTGTCACCAAGTTGTTTTTACCACAACTGCAGTTCTTTGTTCAATTTGATTTGTATCCACATATATGTAACTGCTGTAACTGTTTTAATGCTAGTATACGATTTTCTTTACAACCATGTTGGCACCGCATGGTTCCCGGGCAAGAATAGGGCCACTGCTTATCCAGGTAGAGAGGTAAAATCTCATTCCCCAAGAGTAACAGAAAACAATAATGATCCTGGCTCCAGCGAAAATTTGAGTGTTTACAATAGAATTTGCAGCAACTCCGCAGTTCTGCAAGTGAGAAAGTTCCAAGCCCATTTTATCTAGATGTAAATGGAGAGTGTGTCTGGAAAGTTCATTCCTACAAGCTCCATATTACTTTTTTGTTTGTGCACCGTAAACCACAATTCAACAAGTAATATAAAAAGATCGGACAGGGAAAGTAGCATTCAAGGAGGACAGTCAACCACAAAACACAGAAACAAACACGCAAACAAACAAACAAGAAGACAAACGCAATAATAAATGCAAACGACATCACAAACACAAAAGGATTGACAATAGGGGTACCGCCTTGGAATGGTCAGTGGCAGAGCAGGCCACTGGGGGTTTAAACCGGTTCTAGGGTGCACCAAACCTCACACTTACCCTACTGTCATCCCAGTAAAACAGGACAGTGTAAATAAAGAAATCCTAGGCATGATCTAATCTCTTACCAACAAGGCAGCATCAATAGGCAATATAAGTAAAACACAAATATGCTCGGGTAAATATAATACAAAAAAACAATAGCCTAGAAAGCCACAATGAAGGTAATCAATGACTTGACAGAAGCCAGAGCAGTAAGAGAATAAACCATTAAGGGCACGACAAGAAAGATCATGGACAAACATCAAACGCCACCGTCCCAATGGGCTTTAGGTAGGCGTCATCATAGTGTCCACATCCTATCCTGTCATCGTACAATTAAAGAGGAAAGCATAGTAAACCATGTAGTTTTGGAGAATTAAACACTGGCTCTGACTAAAGACAGTGCTTCCATATATACGTTTTTATCTGAAAAATACAGTGTTGTTTATCAGGGGGATAAGTTTTCTGTTTCTGTGACTAAAAATAAAGCATATCGACATCTATGTCATCGAATGCATCGTCTTCCATGAGAAGCAAAGAGCCACGTAACGCTTAGTAGTTTTCATAGCTTGCTCCGAGACATTGAGAGTCATCCATTCTATGCATAACCGCGAGTTGTAAGAAGAATTCATTAACAAGAGCTGTCGGAGAACAGCACAGCTCGACTATTCGATTTTTCAGAGAATAATAAATAATATTGCTAGTATATACCATCAGAAAACAAGCTAAAACAATGTGGGGTGGGTTAAGGGATGGGGCTTGTACACTCAAGTGATTTGAAAACGCAACACGGGAATTTCCGCTATATATTGTATATACTGCACACTTAATTGCACATAATATTCCAAAGAAATCCCAAGATGTTTTTTAAAAAGAAAGTTGCAGTTAACTAGAGAAAGGACACAACTGTGATGTTGTAGACGTTTTAATCACACTACACTTTGTAACAAGAACTTCATAAATGTTGAAGTAGCTCTTTGAAAAATTGAGCTAGTTCAGTACTGTATTTAACGTAAAGAGTTTGCAAAATGTTGCATCCTAAGTTTGCTCACATGATTGAGCAAAACGCGTACTCTGTGAATAATGAAACATTGAAGGAATACTATTTGCTGTAATATTTGTTGTTTTAGTTTTTTTCCAAAAGGAACGGTCTTACATAGCCATGTACCATTCGATTAAAAGCAGCATATTGTACATACAATATATAGCGGAAATTCCCGTGTTGCGTTTTCATATCACTTCAGTGTATAGAAACTTGGGGCCAATATAAAATTATGTGAAATTTTAATATTTTTATCTGTTTTAATCCAAAATTGCTGTCATTTTAAAGAAATTTGTGGGCAACAATATGTGTAAGAAGTTATGTAAGAATTGACCAAAACAACACAGAAATATGTAAAAAAGTGCGTTTTGCAGTATTTTAATATAAAGAAATACGCTGTGTAAATGTTGTTTTTTAAGCATGATCACACACTTTCATTTTTACTGATTTGAAATAGGCAAATGTATTTATTGTGTAGCACAAACTTTATATTATTTCAATATAAACTTAAATAATGTTGGTAAAATCAGACGGCATATTTTTATATAGTGTTAAATTTTTTAATGAAAATGACAAAACCCCGGAAGAAAGCAAAATAATCATCAATGTGCACCACCAAATAATGTCAACCAAAGGACACATTCTTCAATATGATCACAATATGTGGTAAGAATTGCATGATTGGATATCATGCGTAGTTTAATCGTCAGAAATGTTGCGATAGGTAAACGCTGAACGAACGACTGCAAATGCATTTTCTCCGTTTGTGCATTTAAACTCACATATTATGTCGCGTTCGTTCCGTGCATTTAAATGAACGCATAGTTTCGTTTATAAACATTGAATGCATTCAAAAACGCAAATGATTTGAATTTTACAAAATGCATTCATAACAAGAGGTTACTGATTGATTTCGATTTCAGGAAGTAGTCGCTACAGACTTGTTTTTCGAAAAATATTTTTAGCCGTGGCCGCCATCTTGAATTTCCGGCCGACCTGAAATTTTGCTAAGATCACTTAGACACCAAGAGCAACATTCATGTGAAGTTTCATGAAAATCCGTCAAGTAGTTTCAGGGGAGTAGTCACTACAAGTTTTCATTATATAACTCTATGTAAACAAAGATGGCCACTGGCAGCCATGTTTAAAGTCGAATCAAAATAATGTTTGACTCGGATAACCATCATGTCATGTTGATCATTTTAGAAAAAGTCCAATATCAATATCACTTATAGTTTTCCAGAAGTAGTCTCTACAAACTTGTATTTTGAAAATCTATTTTTAGCCATGGCGGCCACCTTGAATTTCCGGCTGACCTGAAATTTTGCTAGGATCAATAAGACATCAAGAGCAACATTCGTGTGAAGTTTCATGAAAATCCGTCAAGTAGTTTCAGAGGAGTAATCGCTCCAAATTTTCATTATATAACTCTATGTAAACAAAGATGGCCACTGGCAGCCATGTTTACCGTCGAATCAAAATAATGTTCGACTCGGATAACCATCATGTCATGTTGATCATTTTAGAAAAAGTCCCATATCAATATCACTTATAGTTTTCAAGAAGTAGTCGCTACAAACTTATTTTTTAAAAACTATATTTTTAGCTGTGGTGGCCATCTTAAATTTCTGGCCGATCTGTAATTTAGCTAGGATCAATTAGACATTAAGAGCAACATTCCTATGAAGTTTCATGAAAATCCGCCGAGAAGTTTCAGAGGAGTAGTCGATACAAATTTTTACAATATAACTCTATGTAAACAAAGATGGCCGCTGGCAGCCATGTTTAACGTCGAATCAAAACGATTTATGAGAAGGACCAACATCATGTCATGCTGATCATTTTAGAAAAAGTCTCATATCAATATCACTTAGAGTTTTCAAGAAGTAGTCGCTACAAACTTGTTTTTTAAAAACATATTTTTAGATTTGGCAGCCATCTTGGATTTCACATCAACATGAATTTTTGCTAGGATCAACTAGACTTCATGGGCAACATTTCTGTAAAGTTTCATGAAAATGCATTCTGTAGTTTCAGAGGAGTAGTCGCTACAAAAAAAGGTTTACGGACAGACAGACAGACGGACGACGGACACCGCAAGACGGCATAAGCTCTGCTGATCTCTGATCAGTCGAGCTAAAAATTAAATGCAAACGGAATGCAAACGGAGCGCAAACGGAACGCAAACGAAATTTCAAACGGAATGCATTTTTGGGGTACTTGAACGCAACTGGATCTGTATGTGTAAGAAGCTATGTGTAAGAATTGACCAAAACAACACAGATATATGTAAAAAAAATATAAATTAAGTAAAAATATTCCAGTTTCGAGTGTGTGTGTGTGTGTGTGTGTGTGTGTGTGTGTGTGTTTTTAAATGTGGGGGTGGGAGGTGGGGGCGCAACATAGCTATATGTAAGAATTGACCAAAACAACACAGAAATATGTAAAACAAATAATAAAAAATCGAGTTTCGAGTGGGCGGGCGAGAGACGTGGGGGGAAGGGGCAACAATATGCGTAAGAAGCTATGTAAGAATTGACAAAAACAACACAGATATGTAAAAAAAAAGGTTTCCAGTCGGGATTGGGGGGAGTGGGGCGAAGGTGAGGGAGGCGGGGGCGGGGGGAGGCAAAATGTGTAAGAATTGACTAAAACAACACAGAAATAAGTAAAAAAATAATAATAATAAGATAAAAATATTCCAATTTCGAGTGGGTGGTGCGGGGAGGGGAGGGAAGAAAATACAAACAATATTCCAGTTTCGAGTGTGTGTGGGGGTGGGGGGCGTTGAGGGGAGGGCTATTTAAGAATTGCCCAAAACAACACAGAAATATATATATATAAAAAATCTAGTTTTGAGTGGGGGTAGTAGTGGGGGTGGGGAAGAGGCGGGGTGGGGGGAGGGCAACATATATGTGTAAGAAGCTATGTAAGAATTGACCAAAACAACACAGAAATATTTTTAAAAAATCGAGTTTTGAGTGAGGGTGGGGGTGGGGGAGAGTTGGTGGGGTTGGGGGTAAGAGCAACATATATGTGTAAGAAGCTAGGTAAGAATTGACCAAAACAACACAGAAATATGTAAAAAAAAATATTTAAAAAATCGAGTTTCGAGTGGGTGGGGGCGAGAGACGGGGCGTGGGGATGGGGGGAGGTGGCAACAATATGGGTAAGAAGCTATGTAAGAATTGACCAAAATAACAGAAATATGTAAACAATAAAAAAAATAAAAAAATATTCCAGTTTCGAGTGGGGGAGTTGGGGAGTGGGGTCAAGGTGAGGGGGCCGGGGGTGGGCAACATGTGTAAGAATTGACTAAAGCAACCCAGAAATACGTAAAAAAGTTTTGAGTTGTGTGGGGGTGGGGGAAAGGGGGCAGATTATATATATATATATATATATATGTGTAAGAAGCTATGTGTAAGAATTGACCAAAACAACACAGAAATATGTAGAAAAATAAAAATTAAATAAAAATATTCCAGTTTCGGGTGTGTGTGGGTAACATCATAGCTATGTGTAAGAATTGGCCAAAACAACACAGAAACATGTAAAAAAAAATAAAAAAAATATTCCAGTTTCGAGAGAGGGTAGGGGTGGAGGGAAGGAGGGGAAGCCGCAACATGTTTAAGAATTGACTAAAGCAACACAGAAATATGTATACAAAAATGAGTTTTGAGAGGCGGGGAAGGATGGGAGTAGGGTGGCGGGGAGGGGACAACATATATGTGCAAGAATTGACTACAAAAACACAGAAATATGTAAAAAAAAACAAAAAAAACAACAAATTGTTGAGGTGGGTGGAGGTAGTGGATGAGGGGGTGGAGGAGGCAGTCCATGCCCCAATATGGGTGAAATAGAATAAGATGCATAATGCTATAAGAAATCCCAAACCAAAAGTATAGATATATACATGCCTACCTGTAAACACAGCTTGCACGCACAATTCGATGTGAAACAGACACATTTTAAGGGCTTTTGGGAGCCCAGGAGTTACAGGAACCAACATTACTTAAAAAGTCCTTAAGATAATGCTATAAGGAAGCTCATGGCCAAATTTGGTTGTGCTAGGGTAATAAATGTAAGAGATAAATACTTGTAAACACAGCTTACAAGCAAACATTGATGTGGGACGCCGACGCCGACGCCGGGGTGATTACATAAGTCGAGCTAACAAACGGCTCATATTGATAATCAAACATTCTAATACACCCGCACTGTATAGCCTAGTTTAAAATATCTCGTTATATTGAACGATATATCACTGTAATTTTTGCAACGTTAGGAGATTAAGCATTGCGCATTGCGCATTCCGCATTGTAACGTATGCAACGTTAGGAGAGCAAGCAAAGCAATGCGAAAGATTTCAGATGTTTGCGTTATTTTCATATTTTAGGGGTATAAGAATAGAAATAGTACATCGTTTACGGTGAATTATCTATAATATATCACGGTTTGTAGTTCAATTGTAAACGATAATTATTGGTTACAACTGAACTCCAAACCGTGATATATTAAACGATAATTCACAGTAAACGATGTTCTATTTCTTAAATATAACGAAATCATTAAATAATAGAAAATATCAACATAATTTCGGTGTAATAACGATTTGTGTGTTTCATTAGTATTTAACTTGAATTTAAGATATTCCATAAGTTTTTTTCTTTCCCTTTTTATCTGGAAGAAAAAACGCAACAGTTAATCATTATATATGGTATAATTATATAGACCGCATTCAATAGTCCAAACAAAGAATAGGTTTATGAAACAATGACGTTAACTTCATTTTTCTTAAAAATGCATTTAACACATAAACTCTATAATAAAATGCTACCTTAATTTGTCCGAGATGATATTTTTGTTGGTTCCTTACCGACAGAAATCACACGAAAACATAACTTTTTTTTTTATAGATAGCAGCTTTTGATTATCCACAATTATCAAATTACCTCCCTTTGAAGTGTTGATATCATAGATAACATATTATTACTTGGAAAATTTTGAAACTGTTTACTTGAATATTTTGTTCTGAATTAAGTGTGCTTACACATTACAGAATTTTATTTTATTAACAATCTGTTTAAGCTATTATACTCACTCACAACTGGCCTATGGGAAATACCAGCATTAACAGTGGGTATTTTTTTGTGCTCAGTGTGCTTAAATAGCGTAACCCACCATCAGCTTATACAAACCTTCATATGAAACAAAACAGCGGATGTATGGTAGTATCTCCAGGCAGGCGAGTATTTGATGGATATTTTCGAAAATGGATATAATCGACTTAACCATAACAAAAACCAACAGTGTGTGAAATTATGGGTACATTGCACCGCCCCCCCCCCCAACTCCCCCCCCCCCCCCCCCCCCCCCGCCCCTTACCACCACCCCACCATCACCACACCCACAAACCAGTCATATTAATATGTAACATGTATATAATATATTCCATTAATGTGCTTCTACATATTTAAAGTAACGCTATCAACGTATGTTACAACCATATAACTGCTGGTGTATGTCACCTGCAAGTTTGTCTTAATTGATGGTATAGGCGAATATTTTCCGGATTTTACGAATATTAATGAAGTCGAGTACACCATAATAAAAACCAACAGAGGTGAGGTAAATCGACTAACTCCCACCTATGTCTTGCATACCATTACATTGTTAGCAGTGTTCATGGTCAAATGAATCATATTTATACTTAAACAGTTTAATGAACCGAATCGTTAATGGAAAATATAAAAATCTGTTTTGATAATGATATGTGTGAGTGTGTTATATTAGTATTTAACATGTACATAAGATATTCTATAAGTGTGCTAGTACATACTTAAAGTAACCGCTGGAAATACCGTAGCGACATGTAATACGGCCGGTGTTTTATGTCATCTAAAACGTTATATTATTTGATGGTACAGGTGAATATTTGCCGGTTTTTATGGATCACGAACTTAAAATCTGGGCGATCACTAGACTTGTGCAACTAACTACGATAACAATTAGGACATCAGACTAAAAACAATGCACGAGAAAATGTAAGGGAAGTTGTATAACAACATGAGTTTTAATAGGCTCACAGTTGTCAGTTATGTTCAACAGTTCAACAATTGTCAATTAAAATACCTGTTAATTATAATTATGTCAATATATATTCGTATATACATGTTCTTCGACGCGACCACCCAGTCTTGGCTACAGTTTAAAAGGGCTTGTCTGAATAATTGATCCAGAAAATCTAAATATTTTTTGAAAGGAGGGTATACATCAGGTACAGATCCAAGATTTTGGTTTGAGTATTTGTGTGTGTGCGCGCGTGCGTGCTTGTGTCCGTGCGTGTATGCGTGCGTGTGTGTGAGAGAGAGCGAGGGTAGCGTGGAGAGCGAGGGACCCTCCGAAACAAAATAGGTTTCTACATGGCGTTCAGTGGATTCTGTTGTATTTTTCAGAATAGTTTTTTGTTAATGTTAAATCCCACGATGACAAACAGTAGAAATGGCGCGCGCCCCATGGAATCCGGAATGCATAGGTAATACTTGTCCGGTTTTGGCGGATGGGGTTGAGTGTGGGGGAGCGGGTCCGCCGTACAGAGTAGTCATACAACAATATTAACTCATAATGCAGCTTATTTGTCTAGAGATAACGATTTATATAATGCTATATATTTTAACAATCGAAACTAATAAAAAAATGAACAGCAGAAAATGATTGATAAGAAGCTAGGCATTGAATGTTTACCTAAGTTAAAATAAAAGTGGATATAAAAGTCGTACAGGAAATGCAGCATTCAAGGACCACGGTCAACCACAAACACGCACAGAAACAAACTACAACTACAAAGACGAATAACAGGCAAGATATGACAACTCAAACACAAATGGATTGACAATAGGGCTACCGCTTTGGAACGGTCAGTGTCAAAAAAAGGACGCTGAGGTTTAAACCATGTCCTGGGGTACAGCGATCGTCACTCTTACCCTATTGTCATCCCAATAAACGGGGCAGTGTAAATAAAGATAACCCAGCCAGGTTATATTCTCTTACAAACAAGGCAGCATTAAAGGGAAATAACTGTATAACACACACCGTTATATGAGGATTTAGGTAGACGTCATCATAGGGTGCACAATCTGTCGGGTCATCGCACTATCAAAGAGGAAGGCATAGTGACGAAATGAAAAAGGTCAACCATTAAACATGTAATGCGTTTCAAAACTATTGGGTCATAACATATGTTGATACGTTTTGTTAAGATTGTATGAAAGTGATTATGACCAAGGATCCTACGAACTTTGTAAATCACATCACCATAGAAGTCAGGTTGTGGTAGTCTTTGTCGTAGAAGAGTTCTTAACTTACTTTTATATTTTGAAAATAGTCCAGAGTTAAAATAATAAAATGTTGAAAATGTTTTTAGAAGTTAATGATAACGGTGGTTCTGCAGGAGTATTTTTAGTTTACAAATCTTATTAATATTACGAATATAAAAGTTCTTAAGACGACTACAAAACATAGAAAAACTAATAAGTTGAGAAACATAAACCCAATAAGAAGTAGCTCATTTAAGTGGAGATAGTTAACAATATCAAAATTAAAATAATCTCCCTTGTCATAGATTTTACTAATTATTTCGCCATTTTCAATAGACAGATGTAAATTAAGAAAAGAAGTGACAATTTCAGAAAAGATAGTAATAACCATAGTAGAAAAGAAAGGATTGTCAATTTGCAATATGTCATCCAGATACCGAGAGGTGTCATTAACTGGACAAGGAGCTGTATAAAAATGTAACTCCCTGCAATGTGCATTATATGATTGGACATGCGAGCAACATGAGAAAGGTCACTCTATGCATTATATAACTAGGGAATATATTAGTTAATTCTAGACGATTTCAAATGATTATATAGTTACATGACATAGTTGTTAAGCTCTAAGGACAGCAAACAGCGGGAAGTGGACACATACACAATGTATTATCAGCGGTCAGAAAGCGCACCTCGGAATATTTACTAATTAAATAATAACAATTACCTGACAGGTGAGATAAGATGCTGACTATCCTATATAAAGAAATGACATAGTATGTGGTTACCGGGCAAAGTCAATGCGTCTTAGTTTGCAGTCATGAGTCAGTAACACGTCACACAAATACATCGTGAGATGAAGAAGCGACAAAAACAAACAAATCTATTTGTTACATTGGCGTAGATGCGATGGTGAAGTTCGATGTAAAGATGATGTTACACTTACACCGTTCCCACAGCGTGCTATAATGCGCTGCATTCTGAATTCTGTTTTCTGAATTCTGTTATATTACTTTGGACGCAGATACAAAATACATTAACACCTTTATTGATTGTTTTATATGATTCCAGCCAAACTTCGAAAGGTGGATAACGTCTTGCTTTCCACTGTCGATTTCCGCTGCTGTATGGGCAGTATGCAAATACAGACACACATGTATACCTTCCATTTAACAAAATGTATGACACCTGTGATACGCAGGCTTCAAAACTTCTGCTCCAAGCTAAACTACTTTTTTTATTTCTCCCATTATTTTCTCATTTAGGGAAAAGTGTTAGGTTAGATACTGGGACCATACGCCGCTGGCCATGAATATGCATACCATCTTCAGGATTGCTCGGTTTTCAAAATATTGAGTTCTGCTCAACTCAGGGCTAGAGGGCGTGAACGGTAGCAAGCACTTTTCACTATCGTTTTCATGTTCAGTCTCAGTCAAACCAAGAGTATGATAATGGACCTTTGGAAACGGCCGAAAACGACACATACGAAATATTGCAGTCTCGGTTTGATTGAGACTGTTCATGAGCGGTAGAGAATACTGCAATATGTTTTGTATTTATCGTATTCAAAGATTTCCACATTTCTCCAAGTACTTTCACATTGTTTTTAACTATAACGTGTTTTGCTTTCATTACATTTCAGCGCATGAACAGAAGCTGCACGATGAAATATGATTGTAACTCCAGGAAGCGTAAAGGCGTTTCAGTTGTCTTGTTAGTTCTCTTGGCTTTATGGTATTGTCACAATAGTAATAACATATCAAGGTTAGTTTTAGTGTGATATCAGCAATAGCTAATAATAACTAGTCAAGGAAATGTGTTATTTTATTGTTTGATGCTTAAGCAATCACATCTATTCTTGTTTTAGCCAAAAGTTTTTCATATATGTGAAACAGCAGCCATAGTACCTCAATCAATGATGCACTTGTTCACCAAGTTAATGTAATGCATATTGTATCTCCTCATTTGTCATTTTTGTTTTTTCTAATATAAGATGCATTCATTGAAACCCCTTACATAGTCAGTGTCTCCAGTGAAGTTTTGATAGATTTTTTACCCGGAAAGTATGATTTAACAGTTAAAGTATGTTGTTGTTTTTTAATATGAATATAATTTTGTATTACGGCGCATGTAACAAACAGGCTGAGGACAAACATACAATGTCAATCCCGCATTTAAATCTGAACACCAAACATATGCATAATAAAATAGGCTCACCTGCAGAAGTTATTTTTTGAAAACACTTCATTTAAGTCAAAACATAAGGTATAACCACGACGATTGTTTTCTGAAACTTGACAGGTGGTAATATCAGCTATGACGTATATATTATGTTCTATATATGTCAAAGCAGACATGTTTCCGTGATATCAACTGTGCGGGGAATCGTAGTTCTTATGATTTTATATCCTGTACTTAGCGACGAGCAATGACGCGGGCGATAGAAAATGCATGTAGGTGTACGGGACGACGCCATCCGCACTTTCTGGCACGGTTTCTGAAGATATAACGCAATATCTAAATGAACAACTGTCGTATATCAATTGAATAAACCTATGCACCACGTCCATGTATAAATTTCAAATAAAGAAACAGATGTAGTCATATTTTGTAACCGCAACATTTTGGACATGTTTTTGTTTTCCTTTCGCCGGAAAGTGATGATGGAGTCTTGTCGCATACCTACCTATATTGTTTATAGAGACACATAAATGCATCTATGCAATCGGTGTAGTATACTTTATAGTTGATCAGACTACACCAATTACCAACCAATCAGAGGGCAGGGGAAAAGTTCCAGGGTAAATTCGGAGCTATTACACAGAATCTCTTAATTTTGATTGATTGACAAGGTAAACAAACCAAAAAATCTTCCTAAAATTTTTAATTCAACTTCCAAGGCGGTAGCCCTATTGTCAACCCTTTTGTGTTTGTGATGTCGTTTGCATTTTTTATTACTTTGTTTGCGTGTCAGTTTTTGTGTTTTGTAGTTGACTGTCGTCCTTGAATGCTGCTTTCCCTGTCCGATATTTTTGTCTTTCTTTGTATGCACAATAGTGTTGTTTGTGCCGTGCGGCGACCGTAAAAAGTCTCCCCGTACATCCAATCAATATTATTATTTTTACATCCTACAGGGATTGTATGACATTCATTGATCCAGTTTTTCCTTAAACACGTGTGTTTCATATACCGCGTTGAAGGTTTTGTGCTCATCGACATTTTGGCCCATTTTATTAGGGTTTTACTTAACTTTCCTCATTATCTTGTATTAGATACTGACGTGAGTTTTGGACCTCTTTTAACAGTCCGTAAGTTTACTTATATTATTTGTTATGGAACTTTGATACGATTCGATTTCGTATCTCTAATAAATACTTATTGGCCCTTATTTCGCTTTTCACAGAATGGTTTTACTCTCCATTAAAACAATTATGAGTCTTTTAGTTAAAACTTTAAAAATAAATCATTCACCTCTTCGGTTACACTCTGCGTCATCAATACAAATTCCTCAAAATAACCCTTCATTTCTTAGAACTAACCCATATGTACGCCTTACACCTTTAAATCTTCATTCGGCAACCTCGTTTCATTTTCCTTGTAATAATATTACTAGGATTTTTAATAATGGCTCAAAAGTTTCCGTATCTCCTCTAAGGTCACCTGTTTTGAGGAAATACCACATAAAGTCTCGTTTAGAAATCATTTAGTTCATTCTAGACGCAGGGTGTTTCCCTCTATTTATAAGTGCAATGCTAAGAGGTGCAGTTGTTGCAATTATTTATCGTGCAAGTCCACTATTAAATCAGTTGTTAATGGTAGATTGTTTAATGTATGTCTACCTTCAAATGTTGATTGACGTACTACTCACGTCATTTATGTTCTGTCTTGAAATGCACCACGTTGCGGTATACAATATGTTGGACAAACAGGTCGATCCTTAAAAGTTCGATTTCGTGAACACAAATATAATGCAAATAGTCCTAAAAAGTTAAATATTACTTGTACCAACACTTTCGTCAGTCAGGTCATAATTTTAATTACGTAACTGTTCAACCGGTTGAATATATATTTGTTGATAATAATGCTACTAAAAGCTTCAAAATAAAAGCTAGACATGTTGCAGAACTTAAGTGGATGAAAATCTTACAGACACCTTATCCACTCGGCCTTAATTACAATATTTATCAAGAAGGAAATATTTCTAAAGATCCTAATATTGACATTTTTTCTATATTTTCTATTCGAAAGCGTAAATCTCGGTCTCATTGTCTTAGGCGTAATGGTAACTTTAAACGTAAATCGCGTGTATTTTTTTCTGTCGCTGATTAACATACTTTTTTTAAACAGTCTGGAAAGCACTCTATGCTTTCACGGCTTACCTCTTTGTCTATTTCTTCACTAAAGTTGATCGACCAGGAAGCCGACGAAATTTTCATTCGTACAGATCCCTTGTATAACACTGCTTCTATAGTTCAAAGCTACACACAACATGTTCTCCGACCCCATATTGACAAGGAGTCTGATCACGTCAGGCATTTTCTAACACTACTATATATTAATAAAGGTATTGATTTCATTGACATGCCTAGTATTTTTCGGGATACTCATGTAGTTGATTCTATCCCAAAATATTTCAAAAAATCCGAAAGTTCTGTAATTTATTATAAGTATAAAAAGCCTATTAGAAATATTATTTTCAACTACAACAAAATAGTTCTGATCTTGATATAGTACATAATACTCCTAACGAATGTAAATGCAACACATCAAAATGTTGCTATGCTCCAGCAGGTCATGTCATCACTGGTAATTTTGATATTGTTGATAAACGTATTCGGCATTTGTTTTCGAAAGGTGCTAAATATAGATTATCTTCAACTATTGATTTTAATGCCTGTCGTGCCCAGATCGCCCACTCGATTGAAAATCGTGAAATAATAAGCAAAATCTATGACAAAAGAGATAATTTAATTTTGACATTGTTAATTACCCCCACTTGGATGGGGATGTTCCCCCGAGCAACTTATTATGGGGTGTATGTGTCTCAACTTATTCGTTTTTCAAGAGCTTGTACTCGAGTTGAGGTCTTTAATATTCGTAATCTTTGTATAACTTAAAAGCTACTCAATCAGGGTTACCATTACCATAAACTTCGTAAAACCTTTGCAAAATTTTATTATCATAGCCATGATCTTCTTTCCAAATATAAAAGTAATTTAAGGACTCTTCTGCGACAAGGACTATCACAACCTGACTTCTATGGTGATGTGATTTATAAACTTCGTAAGATTCTTGGTAATGATCACTTTCATACTATCTTTGTTAAACTTGTTAAAAAGTTTATTAAAAGAGGTTATGACCCTATCATTTTGCAATGTACTGCATGCTTATTGGTGGACCCTTTTACAGTTCGCCACTATGCTTTCCTCTTTAATTGTACGATGACAGGACAGGCTGTGGACCCTATGATGACGCCTACCTAAAGCCCATTGGGACGGTAGCGTTTGATGTTTGTCTATGATCTTTCCTTTCGTGCCCTTAATGGTTTATTCTCTTGTTGCTCTGGCTTCTGCAAAGTCATTGAGTACCTTCATTGTGACTTTCTAGGATATTGTTTGTTTTGTATTATATTTACACGAGCATATTTGTGTTTTACTTATATTGCCTATTGATGCTGCCTTGTTGGTTAGAGATTAGATCATGGTGGGAATTTCTTTATTTACACAGCCCTGTTTTAATGGGTTGACAGTAGGGTGAGGTTTGGTGCACCCTAGAACCGGTTTAAACCCCCAGTGGCCTTTGTTGCCACTAACCGTTCCCATGCGGTAGCCCTATTGTCAACCCTTTTGTGTTTGTGATGTCGTTTGCATTTTGTATTACGTTTGCCTTCTCGTTTGTCTGTTTGCGTGTTAGTTTTTGTGTTTTGTGGATGACTGTCGTCCTTGAATGCTTCTTTCCCTGTCCGATATTTTTGTCTTTCTTTTTTTGAAGAGTACTTATAAAGGTTAAATCATACATCTGTGCAATGTATTCATAATGTGTTGCATAATCAAAAAAAGAAGTATATTTTACATTTGTCTCATGTTTCTACATGCAAGTAGGTGGGTCAGAAGATTTCCGACCCAAACAGCTTTTTCAAAACATACTCAACGTATCGCTTCTGTATGTTTTTTTGATAAAACTAAGATAGGTCTTTCAAAACAAGTAATAAAAGATATAGCTTCCTATATTAGGGAACTCAGAACAAAGCTTAGAGCTATACGGTAGGCCTATAGAAAATGAATTGGTGTAGTATGACCTAAAGATATATTCTGCATAGGGTAAAAGTGAAAGTAGACATACTTTTTTTCTAACACAATGATTTGAAAGTGTCAGAATGTTGAATTATGGTTTATTTTGATTTTTCTTATAACTCTTTCCAAGGTTTTTAAGTATTTGAAAGTTTATGATGCAACATAGGTAATTTAAATTCCTTTACTGAGGGTTGTGGACACAAAATTAGCCATATCTGACTCCTGGTATACAAAAATGGCCTGTAATGCACAGGTTTGACACAGTTAAATGTATACCTAGTAAGTTTTATTCATTTCTGAGGGCTTTGCATACACTGTTTGGCAAAAATGTCAGAAAGCGACAATCTACATCTGGCCGAAAAGATGTCGAAAAGCTGTTTATGTCTGTTTTGAAAAAGATGTTGAGGTAAACTCTGACTTTGAGTTCATCGCTTCTATACGGTTAGTGTCGATATGCAAATATGTTATGCGGTTTAATATATTTTACAAATTAAATTATTTAGTTGACAAAATATATGACCTTTTGTATGTTTTTCAGAAGTTTTTTTCTACCCCACCCCTTTCATTTTAATGAATTTTCATTTATCTGTACTTTAAACTGTGCTTATTGGCTGCATGGTTACATGAAAATGACCTGTAAAAATGGTATGAATAATATCTAATAAAAAATACAATAAACGGTACAGTAAACAGGCAATCTAGTGTAATGAGCATATTGTAAAACATGGCATGGCCCTAAAAATGGAGTTGAGGAGGATAGTCTCAGAATTATTTTTTGTCATTTCTAAATTGAAAAGTAGCATTTTCTTGATGGTTTCACATATAGAACCTGCTGAATAATGTTAATTAATTCATTTGAAGGCAGATTTTGAACACATACAAAAACAGTGGCGTTTTATGGTAAAATCTGCTATTTTGATCCCTGAAAATCACAAATATCATTTTTGAGTAGATATTATTTTCAAGATAGCTCCAAATGGTTGAAAATCACATGTTGTTGATGAAATCAATTTAAAATCACTTTATTTGAAGCAAACGATTGGAACGGGTGTCGAGATATGGCATTTTGAAGATTCTGGATTTACGCGTAAAAAACGACGACATTTTGCTTTAGCCAAAGGTCTTTTAAGCCTTCATATTTTGTCGAAAATATTTTTTTCCTAAAAAGGAATGACATCATTTCTCTCAGATTGAATGAGCCAGAACAAATCAACTTCAGTCAGGTTTGAATGTCTCTTTAGATCAGACTACACCAATTATCAATCAATCAGACGGCAGGGGAAAAGTTCCAGGGTATATTCGGAGCTATTACACAGAATCTCTTGATTTTGATTGGTTGACAAGGTAAACAAACCAAAACATCTTGCTAAAAAATTAAATTCAACTTTTGAAGAGTACTTATAAAGGTTAAATCATACATTTGTGCAATGTATTCATAATGTGTTGCATAATCAAAAAAAGAAGTATATGTTACATTTTCCTCATGTTTCTAGGTGGGTCAGCACCATCCGACCCAAACAGCTTTTTCAAAACATACTCAACGTATAGCTTCTGTATGTTTTTTTTGATAAAACTAAGATATGTCTTTCAAAACAAGTAATAAACAATATAGCTTCCTATATTAGGGAACTCAGTACAGAGCTTAGAGCTATAAAAAAGAGTATGATAATGGACCTTTGGAAACGGCCGAGCACGACATATACGAAATATTGCAGTCTCGGTTTGATTGAGACTGTTCATGAACGGTAGTAAAATATGCTAGCTACCGCTCACGCCCTCTAGCCCTGGGTTGGTCATTAATTGGTGTAGTATGACCAGTTAAACGTTTGGTACAGCATAATTATATCCGTTTTAACATTCCTTCAATTTTAAACAGTATCTAGCATTATTTACTTTTCTGTCTGAAGTTAAAGCTCCTTTTTTAGACAGACACATACAGACAGATATGCAGGCAGACAGGCGGACAGACAGGCGCAGGCAGGCAGGCAGGAAGGAAAGCAGGCGACAGGCAGGTGCAGGCAGGTGCAGGCAGTTTTGCAGGCACTCAGACAGACAGATACGTAGTTTGTCTCCATTTACTAAATAAATACAACCCATGCTATATAGATATATGATCTGCCTTGTTGTGCTATACAAAATACTTGTTTATGATTTTGTTTTAGTACCAAGGACACCTTTAACTTATCAAACCTTCAGGACGAGTCGAATTCACTAGGAGATATTGTGCAAAGAAGAATCGCATTTTTACAGGTACTGTTTCAACCCCCTCCCAACACAACATCTTTAAATATGGCTTCAAATACTAGCATCGTAACGGGAATTTTACCTCGTATATCTTATAATATCACATAATATCGCTTGTTGCTTCCAAGGGATCCCCTTTTCAGTATTTATTGACATTCACACTAGCGTATGTTTTGTGCTGTGTGTTGACCGTAACAAGTTGTCCCGACTACAAATCAGTCATGTTATTACTTGCTGGTCCTTTGTGATCATCAAGCCAAGTCGTGTGGCTTTAAAGTAGCATATCGCTTTTTGCTTCCAAGGGATCCCCTGTTTAGTGTTTATTGACTTTCACGCTAACGTTAGTTTAGTGCTATGTGGCCACCGTAAAAAGTTGCCCGACTACAAATCAGTAATGTTATACTAATTGGTCCTTTGGGGTCCTTACTGGTCCTTTTGAGTCACACGAGACTATTAAGTAATCGTACATGTGAAGCGTAGAGTATTCAAGGACTAGGCATAAAGTGTGTTGCAATACTGAAGGATCATATCCTTTTCTGACGCATGCTCTGACTACTTTTCGTAGAGGACAGGAAACAACTTAATTTCCTAAGTCTGTTTTGCAGAACCCAGCACAATGTTCCACAGCTAGGAAATTGGTGTGCTCTATAGTTTATGGGTGCGGCTTTGGGTGTCATCTCCACCACATAATGTACTGCCTTGTTCAGGCATACGCTACAAACCGAACACTTATACTAGAGTCTAAAGGATGGCGTTATGAAAAAGGAGGCTGGGAGACCATGTTTCAGCCGCTCAGTAACACCTGTACGGATGCAAAAGGATCCAGCATAGAGAAATGGACAAGTATATATATTCTATAAAGATAAATCACGGTGGATTAATAAACAATCGCTATACTATGGACATATTAGTGAATGACATTGAATTAAAAACAGATGGTTCAATAAGACCCAAACTGAAATTGCTATTAACAATATTCAATTTTAAATCGATTACAAAACAAGGGCCTATTTCCCAACGCTAAATGGTCATTGAAATAGCATGAATCACAACTAATGAAACACTTACTTTTATGTGTTTCATTTTTCATCACATACTGCTTTGCTCTCTTGTTGTCTTATTTGTGTGAGTTGTTCTAAGGAATCCCCTTTTTAATATTATTTATTGACATTGACACTAGCGTATGTTTAGTGCTGTATGGTGGCCGTAAAATGTTGCCCGACTAGAAATCAGTACTGTTATTACTTACTGATCCTTTGGGATGATCAAGCCCAATCTGTGTGGCTTTATAGTAGAATACCGCTTAAGCCGGTGCTAGGGGGTCTTGAGAGGTTTTGCATGTTATATCCGCATGAACAGACTCAATAAAACTGAGCCTACGACGTTTCTCTTTTGTTTGTGTTTGTTGCTACCAAGGGGTCCACCTTTCTGTATTTATTAATATGTTCACTTCACACAAAAGAGTTGTGGATAACATGTAACAAGAAAGGAAGTAAAATAAGCAAAAACTATTTTTAAATATAATCAAAAATGTATTCAGATACTATAAAGAAAAAGAGTCACTTACATAAAATACATAAAATGGATCCAGTATTTCCTAAAAATCCGTTATAAGAATAAAATCCAGATATTAATATCAAGTGTCCCTTTAATATGAATTGTTAAGTGTCCCTTTTTATAATATGTATCAAATGACCCTTTAATCCAATTTCATTTTAAGTCTTTCCTGGTTTACTAATTCACAATAGTCCAAATGTCCAAATAATCCAATAATCCAATGTCACTAGATGAGTACAATATTATTTTAATTCATAGAATCCAATGATTTGTAAATCCTCAATTAAAAAAAAAATCATTTTGAAAAGTAATACTGAAAAACCCTGCACGTTTTACTGAGGCCAGCTTTATATACCAACATGGAACATTCTAGATTAAAGAATTTTCTGTTACAATCTACACATATCTGTATGTAAACAATATTTTAGAAATAACTAGAAGACTGGACTAAAAATAGTACTCATAAGATACACTCCAGCTATGTATATATGTGCTATTAATAGAAACAACTTGGCAGCCAGAATAAATAAACATGTACACATATATAGCATCATATGCATGAGGGTAACGAAAGTTTAATTGGGAGCGGGTCTCATCATCAGAAACAAAACTGAATAACATAATTTTCTCATGCAATTATATGTCAGTGGGTTAAATTTAAAAACAACTCCCCCACAACCTCCACACACACATACACAAACCCAAACATACACCAACCCCAAAATACACTAGGCTCTAAAAGGTCACATAAAGCTACAAACGTTATATTTAAACCATTACTCATCAATATGAACGAGTCACGGGTGAAGTAATTTTAATTCGACGAGTAGCCAAAAAAAGCGGTATATAAGCCAAAATCGATGTGTAAAAAACACATTGTATTTAACATTCGTTCAGGTCTATATATTAAGGCTTCCGATTTTATTTCATAAACAAGTTGCCAGGAACGGGTTTGAACAGTAACGTTTTGTTTTCTTTTGTTTGTTTACCATGTAGGTATAACCACTAGGCCACGAATATGTGTTAGTACGTTGAAGACTTTTTAACACTTAATAGGTAATGCACAATAACTAGTGCAGAAACGCGCACACACTTATCAACCTCACATTAAAAGATCGAGATAAAGTTGTTTTGAGGCGGAATCCTAGTTCCAAGTTGATGAATTATAATATTAAACCACACAAGGTTAATTTACATGATGTACTATATACTCATCCGTCTTGAGGTGCGTTCACATATGTTATTAATAAGCCGTTTTGCATTTAAATGAATGGTACTAAACATACATGCACCATGTCTTCAAGAAGTCCATGTAGTTAAGTGGCTACAACGGCAGTCTGATAGTGATCATCGTGTGTTTTAAGTCCCTAGAGAGACAAACTTTTTCCTGAAATTATAATGCTACCTATATATAGGTACGATATGCACTACTCGATGTTAAAGTGACTGTAAATTAGAAACATCCTGTGTTTTAAGTCCCTAGAGAGGCAAACTTTTTTCCTGAAATTATAATGCTACCTATGTATAGGTACGATGTGCACTACTCGATGTCTATAAAGCAAATGAGAAACCTGCGTTAAATTTGATGGCTTAAATGCTCCATTTCGCCATGAGCTGGTGAACATGAAGTTACATAGAAAGACACGCAAACAAAGAAAAAATCGATTTAAATTCAGGGTATGTAGCTTTAAGGCCTAAAAGTAAATATACGAGTCGAACAGGAAAAGTAGCATTCAAAGACGACAGTCAACCACAAACACACACTGAAAAAAGAACAACTTTAAAGATGAATAAAGGGCAAAAAAACACATCACAAACACAAAATGGGTGACAATAGGGCTACCGCCTTGGAACGGTCAGTGGCACAAAAAGGCCGAATGGGGGGATGGGGGGTTGGGGGGGGGGGTACGGGGGGTTAAACCCGGTTCTAGGGGGCACCTAACCTCACTCAACTTATTGTCATCCCAATAAACGGGACATGTAAATAAAGATATCCCCACCAGGTTATAATCTCTAACAAACAAGGCAGCATTAATAGGCAATATAAGTAAAACACATAAGTGATCATGTATATAAAATTTAAAAAACAACAACCTACAAAGCCACAAAGCCTCAATGACTTGGCAGAAGCCACAGCAACGAGAAAATAAACCGTTAAAGGTTCAAGATTAAATACTAACATCAAACGCTACTAACTTGGATCTATATCATATATACCCCACTTAATTAAAGACTTAAACTTAACTGTACTTTGACACTACGGTTATTCGTTCAATCGCCACAGCATAACGTTATTCATTATTATTTCAATATGTTTACGGAGTGAAAATAGAGGCTCTAACAGAAAATATTAAGCGATTTCAGGATCAACATTTTATTCATTAAATATGGGACACACGTTGTTGCTTGTTGACATGTCGTATTGTTTTCCTTATTACTATTAACGTCCCATGGAAGGACTTTTTTATTTAGTTTTGTACGATTTGGCAACCATTGCCTGCATTGCTAAAATAGACAATCATGCATGCATGAGTTCTCTTCGGTGCCAAGTTGTGTTGTGTTTTTGTTGCCTTTTTCCGCTCTAAATATCGGAGCATTTTCCATGCACCACAATTATACAGCATAGCCCAATAGCTATTTTACGCGAACCAGCATTTGAGTATATCAAATTTTAATCTAAATTGTCTGATAGTTTTTTTGATACTTGACAATAAAGTATTAAACGGATTTCTTTTACCATTTATGCTATTTTGTGCGTTTTTCATAGGGTCATATTTAAAAAAAAAAATGGTATGTGTCAAAGGGATGTAGAAAGTTAATTCAATTGTTTAAAAACTCGAAAACCAATCAACTGATTCTGTTTGCGGGCCTCTTTTTGTTGGGCAGGATATAACCAATACGCTCGTAGTAACGTACCGTATTAAGCATGTTTGTTTCGTTGGCCGATATTTAATTACGGGGGTCAATTTAAATAGAGGTAAATTTAGGTCTTTCTATATTGGCCAATGAAAAAGCATGATGGTAACGGCAAACTTCTATAAGCATGATGATATGAATCATGTCAACAAAAAGAAAAAGAGGACCGCATCCAAAGACAGGTTATTGAATATCGTAATTTAAGACAATTGTTATTATTTTCAACATTCTTTTGACACATTTCATTGTTAAAAACGTTGTCTCATTGGAAAACGCATGGACGCATAGCACATATGACAAAGGAAAATCCGCTTAATATTTTACTGTTTAACAACAAATAAACTATCGAGACAATTTCGATTAAACATTGATATACCCTAAACACACGGTAAATACTGAATGACTAGTGTGTCTGTTCAATATGTTCTGACAGCTCTGATGGCCAGATATTTGCAAAGTTCCCGACTCATCAAATGTCATCTCATGTCTGATTGTGTCCTTCGGCAATGCAGCAATGGTTGGCAAATCCAACAAAAATAAATCCTTACATTGGACATACATGGAAATAAGAAAAACGATAGTACATGTCAACAAACAACAACTTGTGCTCCATAGTTGATGAATAAAATACTGATCCTGAACTCGTTTCATATTTTCTCTTAGAGCCTCTATTTTCACTCAGGTACCATATTGTAATAAGCCTGAATTATCGAACAGAAGCCGGGTAATCGAACCGAAATTGCATTGGTGAAAAACGATCGCTTTTCGGATAGCCTTGTCAATTGTACTGGTTGCACTAGTCATAGTAGTAAACAAATACACACTCCCTTAAACGTAAATAAAGAAATATAATGTGTTCTTTTATTTTCGTTTTAAATAATAGTAAACACGACAGAAGAAACACAGGTGATGAGTTTGTCCAACAAACAATGTACGCCTTTATGCCCAGCGTATATGCCGCTGGCGATTCCTGAAGATTTGGCCGATAGTTTGATGAGTGTCCATGGTGATCCATCTGTCTGGTGGGTTGGCCAATTTATGAAGTATGTGACACGCCCCAAAACGCATGTGGAAAACCATATACAGACCGTCAAAACTAGGATTGGGTTTGTGAATCCGATCGTAGGGTATGTGCATGCTTGTTACTTTATGTTTTGAGATATTAACATACACGTGTATAGCACCTCGCACAAAATCCTAGGAATATCATTGGATTAGAGCGATCACATGGTGACCCTCTATTATTCTATAGTGGGTCAGTAGATTGCATAGAGGGTCACTAAAACAATATGGAGTACAATTTTGATTCAAAGTTTAAATCATTTGCAAATAATTCCTTAAATCGTTAGTAACAAACATAATAAGTAAATTTAATCATGTTTTTAAACTGTACCGGTCGTGACGTCAACGTCATGACGTTAAATTGCGCGAACGTCTCACTGACGTTGACGCTCCATTATAATTGATTAAATATCGGCGTTTGCCTTAAAAAAAAGGTGCTCGATGCAATAAATCAGTTATTGGGTTTGTTGCTGACCCATTACAGAAATATGTGGGGTCAGTCAGATGTATAGGGGGACTCGGCTATCGCCTCTCCCCCCCCCCCCCCCCCCTATAAATCTTACTGACCCCACATATTTCTGTAGGGGGTCAGTAACAATCCCAATAACTAATATTATTACACCTCGCACAAAATCCTAGGAATATCATTGGATTAGAGCGGTCACATGGTGACCCCCTATTATTCTATAGTGGGTCAGTAGATTTCATAGAGGGTCACTAAAACAATATGGACTACAATTCCGATTCAAAGTTGCAAATAGTTAGTAACAAACATAAGTACATTTTATAATGTTTTTAAACTGTACCGGTCGTAACGTCAACATCATGACGTCGAATTGCGTCTCAATGGCGTTGATGCTCCATTAAAATGGGTTAAATATCGGCGCTTGACTTTAAAAAGTGCTCGATGCAATAAATCAGTTATTGGGTTTGTTACTGACCCCCTACAGAAATATGTGGGGTCAGTCAGATGTATAGGGGTCTCGGCATGTATAGGGGGATTCGGCGATAGCTGACTGACCCCACAGACCCCATACAGAAATATGTGGGATCGCCGAGTCCCCCTATACATCTGACTGACCCCACATATTTATGTAGGGGGTCAGTAACAAACCCAATAACTAATAATAGTTCACAGCAACAACACGGCAGATAGTATTAGTTTTAATTACCATGACTGAATAATTATGATTCAGTTACAACCAGCAGCTATCACGCCGACAGCAGCCACATTATGTAAACGTGTGTACACATTATTAGAATTCAAACTCTATAGATACAATATAAACGATTCTAACTATCCAGGCAAAAGCCCAAATCTGCAGCGTTGAATAAGATTTACCAACTCATAATCCATTTTACGCATATTCAGACATGGGTCAAGAACCCATATATAAACTTATACTTTTAATCGGCACATATACATTATTATATAATAAGAACCTGGATAGAGTTTTGATAAATGTTTTGTAGCGCAAATATGTCGTTATTTGGCGGGTAGTGCCGTTACACGTAAACGTATGCATACATTCATCCAACATGTTTAATTATTTAGCTTATGCGATGAATGTCTTATTCGTCAGCTATGTTTTGATATTTGATTGATTTTGATTTCAGGGTTCAAGTTCGACGAACAGACAAATTAAAGCGTGAGGCAAAGTTTCATGGTATAGAAGAATATATGATTCACGTTGAAAAATGGTATAATGAATATGAAACGCGAGTTCCTGGTGTACGCCGTAATGTTTTCTTGGCAACAGACGAGCCTAAGCTACTCGATGAAGCACGGAAACTGTGAGTGAAACATGCGGTTGTTTGAGTACCGATGAACCACGATTACAATTTACTCAGCGATGGCAATAATGCTTTTGTTTTGCCAATAGTTCATGGTTATTTTCAGCAACTGCTTAATTACATTGATGTTTCTCTAAGATTGTACAATACATATACAACAAAAAAAATTAGGCTAAAATCAACAATTTGAAAGTTACATAGCAAATGAATTAAAAATATTTATATTTGATAAGTTATTACGTTTTCATGTATGTTTGCATTGTTTTTGTCTGTCTTCGTCGACGTTAACTTCTCAAGATGGTCGTTTAAATAATCACAGCAGTTAATAGTGCCTAATTCAAGCTACAGACTCTGTAATTAAATCGTTTCGTTATTATTACTTCTCACCAGCTCATTGCGAAAGTGCTATACTTAAACTGATAATAACACAAGCATATGAATAAGTCACGGGTGAAGTAGTTTCAATGACAGTCAAAAGTCGGTATATCAGCCAGAAATATCCCATTTGATCTAGCCTTCGTACAGATAACATCAATAATATACGGCTTCCGAATATATTTCATAAAACAAATAGTTGACCGCAACGGAATTTGAACCCGGGAGCTTGCAATTTTATTTGCAAAATGATGGTTTTACCATTACACCACGGACTCGTGTTGTATGTATTAGTGTTACAAAGGTATTTACTACGTCTACATGCTCAATACGTAATGACTATAGCAAACACAAGCGCACATCAAACTTACCATCCGCTAAACAAGATCAACATTAAAGTTTTGAGACGAAATCTTAGTTAAATGATGTAAATTGATAATAAAAAGTATGATTGTTTACATGTGCGAGAGGATGGAGTATATACCGATATATTATGAGGGTCGTTCAAACGTGTTAAGTTGTTTTGCATCCTAATATATGTTAATAAATATAAAATGTTCTCAAGAATTCGCCATAGCTCAGTGGTAAACACGTTGAACTGTAAATTATAAGGTCGTGTGTCGTGAGTCACGAAAGAGGCAAACATTTATTTATTGTAAATCGTAATGCTACCTGTCTACAGATACAACGTGTACCGCTCGATGTCTATAACGTACATGATTTTCTGCGTTAATTTTTATCGCTTAAAGCTACACAATCCCGATAAAAGGCACACTAGAACTGAACAAATCTAACGGTTAATACGCATGTTGTACTAAGTGATTACTGTATACGTGTGGGTTCATATATACAACATGCGCACCACATAAATTCACTGAATATTAATGAGATAAGGCGGTACTGTAAGAGACGCTTCAAGTACTTTGTGAATCGACCACTGGTCTTATAACGGGTATAAAAGTGAATTTTAGCAGACGGCATTTTACCACCGAGCTGATGAGACCAATCTTTAGTAGAAAGACCTAATAGGAAATACAAGTCATTAGAAATTAAAAAAGGAAGCTATAAATGTACTTACTCAAACAACCTTATAAGTCCATATTTATATATAATCCAAAACAATACATATAATTAAACGTATCCTTTCCAACTATCGCGTTGCATCAAAGAAACTATTATATACAAATAATCCTCCATTTTTATGTGTGTGTGTGTGTTTGTGTGTAGTGTATATTGACACAAAACACAAGGGAGACATTGTTTATCGAAATTGGAATATTGGTAGAGGCTCGTTACTAATGGTAAAGATGGAGATATTTAGTATTTGTTATGTGAAGTTATGCATGCATGGTTTACACATATTAGTAGATTATAAATCAACATAATTTTAATGAATTCCTCTTAATTTATGCATGAATTGAAATTTTGAAATTGAAAATAAAATGGATAGAGAGACACAGGGAGACACAGAGACAGAGAGAGAGACATAGATAGTCAAAAAGAGGGAGAAGGAAAGAGAGAAAGAGAGAAAGAGAGAGAGACACACACAGAGAAAGAGAGATACAGAGAAAGAAAGAAAGCGAGAGGTAGGGAGGGAAAAAAGTGAGAAAAGGGGAGAGAGAGTGGGGGAAGGAAGGAGTGGGTGGAAGCATTGAGATAGAGAGAGAGTTTCTATATAGTCTTATAAACATAGGCGTAAGAGCCGGAGGACTCCACACCCCAATGTTTCGGGGTGGTGCCCAATATTGATGTTTTCACGAAACAAAAAAACATTAAAATTCTGATTGGTAATATTTCAAAATCAAAGAAAATATGAAAGATGTCAGCTTCCGTCTGTAAGACTGGGTAAGTGTTAACTAAAAACCGAAAGTTTTAGTATAACAATTAAGTTCAAATACTAGTAATTAACCTTTCCTAAGTTTATTGATTTGTAAAGTAATTTTGAATGAAAACTGGCCCGTAACCAGCCCTGAAATTTAACCGAGGCATATCCCTTATTTTGGTGTCCAGTGGCATTAACCTCCGTCTCCACCCTAGATTTTGTTTTAATTTTCTTCAATGTGTTGCATTTCCCCCCAGAGTCCTTATATACTAGTATATAGTTGTTTTTATGTAAAGTATGTACATTCCTAAAATCCAACCAAGACAAATACATCTGTGTGCCCCAGTGTAGCTACGGACATGGAAAAGCAATATGTTGAAAAGCAATGGTTTATATTCACGGTGGACAGACGTAACGGACACTGGCTGCTCAAAACAGAGTTACCTTGATCCTGGTTACTCATGTAAACGACCCTGGCGGGTAAAAACACGTAAACTATTAAAACAATTTTGCTGAAAAATAACTGCTTTTGCCCGGAAGTATTGGTCCTTTCGACATTAATATGCAAATGAGCTACTTTATCCCAGGTTTGCAAAGCTGGATGTACGGGGTCCAAACGAGGTTTATAATATTTCGAGATAAAATATATCATCTTGTTTCTTGTCTAAGTAGAAAAAAAGCATAGGCCCAAACATCACATTCTTCAATTTTCTTTCCATTTACCACAGCTTATTTACGATTTAGATGGTATTTGACTGATCCGGAGAACTATTTCTTCTCTACACAAGGCCAGAGCCCCTATGAATATGCATACAGTGTGTGTGTGTGTGTGTGTGTGTGTGTGTGTGTGTGTGTGTATTTCTAAGGATTATAGTCCCTCCACCTACGACAGGCGTCCTACCTGACGATTATAGAGGTTTATCTCTTTTATGCGAATGAACACCCAATCAAAATGACAGCTGACGCTCTCTCTGTCTGTTAGCGTAGTGATACATTTCGTCAGTGACGATCTGTGCCGGCTTCTAGCGTGCTCGAATTTTGTCGCCTGCTAAGGACTAGGGCTTGAAAAGTCCTCTAGTCCAAAAACGACTAGATATGTTCCCCTGTTCGAAATATCTCGGTCTGATATCAGCGGTGGAAGATAAAGCTGCGACATTTTCAATTGGGTGGGGTTTATGAGGGGGTCAACTTATGGCAACCTATGGAAAAAAAACCATGTGCTGAGATATTTTAAAGATTTTTACATTTAACGAGTTTTCACCCTCCAAACATCAGCGAGGAACTCGTACACTTCAAGGGTGCTGGCGTGGTCTACTTGATAGCACGTTGCATTTGACCCGGATGAAGCCTTATTGCCGCAAGTCAATTTCTTCTGTGTATTATTGAGTAAAACATGTTCCTTTATTCTCGTCCGTCCGATTGGTATGTACACCGGTTCTGTGTTTCGGAGTCTATCCTTGGAACAATTTGCTCAAAGGAAAATATATTCGTAAGTAAGATTAGGGCAGCTTCTCGGATTTGTATGTATCCTTCCTTTCTTTTGGGAGACCGGCTATAAATAGTGTTTCATTCCCAGATACGCTGTGGTTCGTTTTTTCCAACTATTTTATATCTTATTTGACGCTGACATGTTGATGATATAGTCTATATCCTCTTGCCCCTACTTTTTCATTTGATTGTTGTTTTTTTTGTTGTTTTTTATGTATTGTGTTTTTTTTTTAATTTTCGGATTTTTACAGACAGTGTGTACACAGCTGCGTGCTCTAAGATAATGCCTTTTGAATAAACCTTTTTTTTTTAAATATTGAATGTTGTTTAACGGATCATCAACACAGAATAGGTTATTTAGAGCCGCCCCAGAGAGAGAGGAAGGATACATAGGAATCCGGGAACCGTGCCCTACTCTTATTATCGAATAGATTCCTATGGTTCTTTAACGTGCTCGGAGGACAGACCGATACACGAGACTGCCCGGTTTACGTCCCCATCCGACAGACGAGGCTAAGGGAAAGTGTCTTGCCCAAGAACACACCGACGAAACTCAGTGGCACCACGGAGGATTGAACCCGGGGCCTCCGGTTACAAATATAAAAACTGTTTGAGGTCATTTTCGTGTAAAACGGCGACAAAAAACTGTCATGTAGCGCGCTGCGGGGAAAGTTAGTTTGGTTAATGTCTATTGCGGGCCCATAGTTTATTTTAGGGTACTGTCGACGGAAGACAGGTCGTGAAGAGAGAATTATCTCAAGGCGCAAACGTATATACACGACCGTAGGTCCGGAGTACATTTGTTTAGTATTCTACCTTATACGACATAGATGCATTTAGCCAAACTCACCACCAGATTCTATCACTATAACAAGATCCCACCCTCTACATTCAATATTGGACTGTTCTTTGTTTTTATTTTCCATCATGCTGTCGCATGAATGATTTTAGTACCGGTGGTCCAGAGTGGTGAGGCACTGTTTCAGATTCACCCCTACGCTCGTGGGTACGAATCCAGCTCGTACCCAGATTTCATAAGGCATGCAGTACTTGTCCTACTGGTCAGCCTTGCCTCTCCCATGAAAAATCGACCATCATATATAACCTAAAATGTGCTGAAGATGACTTAAAACACCATGCAATAGATGTGTTTTTTTTATTGTTTGTTTTGGTGGAGCCATAGTCCCGATCGTCGTTTTCTCTTTAATCTGAAGGTATATAGAAAACAATCTATCAACCAGGATTCGGTGCCAAAGATACAGATTGTTGCCAGAATCTCAAGCATTTTTTACAAAGCAACCAGGGTCCGGTGCTCTGAAATTTAGACATGATGTAAATATTTGCAGATTTTTAGACTAAACAGTTATTTTTATTGAACAACAGCAGTTGCAAACCAGTTTGGATCACATTAAATCAGTCAGAGAGAACATATGGAAGTTTGGCGTTTTAAAGTCATCAACTTTGTATCGACCGGTTAAGAGTAAGCTTGTTAGGAATTATTCTACATTTGTTGTACATAAGAAAATGCATTTCGAAGGATATGATATTCAAAAGTTCCGTCGCATAAAGTTTTTTTCTTATACATACGATACTGTATCTTTATGTTCGAACTGTTTGACACCAGTGTCCATTTATCAACCAGGGTCCGTTACAAGTACAACCAGAATCAAGGTAACGCAGTTTTGAGCAACCAGGGTCCGTTACGTCTATTCACCGTGATATTGGCAGTCTTCGCGATTGAGCATATTTATGTAAAGTACCTTAATTAATACGCCATTGTTAATCGGCCTCCGTAGCGCAATAGGTTAACGCGCTGTCTCAGTATGCTTTCGCCGTTGCGGACGGGGTTCTATCCCAGGCCTTAGCACTTTTAAAAACATATTTTTTTATGAATTTTCTTTTGTATGAAGAAGTAGTATTCAAATGCCTTTCAAATTCGTTAGATTTAAATATTAACAAACATATGTATAATAGCACGCACATAAGCACGGTTTAGGCACGCACCCACAAAAGCTCGCACGCAAGAGCGATCCCTTTTTTACGAATTGTGACTCTTATTATTTTCCCAAGAAGCTCCGGAATTGAAAAGTGCATCTGAAGGATAGACGGATGAGCGACATTCATGTGTATACCCCTTCCTCACATCCTGAAAACTACGATTTGCGAGAAATAATATTGCTGGTCTTTTTCCAACAAAAGAAAATTCCATATATATAACTTAATTTGAACAATATCCTTCAAGTGTCTCATTGTAAACAATAATTTCTCCCTGTCCCGAGTCAACACTGGAGCATGTATTTCACGTGTCATACTATTGGCTACTGATACACGCTCTCTGTATATGTATACATGTATAATACGTGTGTGATTTGGGATTATTTGAAGGATATTTTAGGAAATAAGTATATATAAGATATGGAACATATGTGGAATACGCGGGTAAGTGTTTATAATTCTCTACATAGTGATGTATTTACGTTATGCCTTACGCATTTTACTTGTTCCCTTTCGTTCAACAATACAAACATGTATATAGTTACATTGCACGCCACTAAATATCCTCATCGAGTTGAATAATCTGTAGTTATCGGATATCTGAGCAAATTGCTATATAAACGTTTAGGCTTATATACCCGTAATCGCTGGGTGGTACAATTTCAAAGTTACCGAAGCGTTTATCACGCCTATTATGCAAATGCCTCGATATACTCTATGACAATATACCAGCCTAAACAATGTAGACAACAAACCAGCAAAGAACTTCATCTATAGACGTTCTTATGTTTAAAACAACTTGAAATTGTATTATTTTATCGGGATTGTGTAGCTTTAAATGCTTGATTTCTCCATGAGCTGATGAACATGAAGCTACAACTAAAGAAACTCATACAAAAAATAAAGTGATTTAAATACAGGTTCTGCGATCAATTTTAACGCAGACTTCATTTTCTTTAGAGACGCAGACGTCATGTTCTTTAGAGACATCGAGCAGTTCACTTCGTATCTGTACACAGGTAGGATTATGATTTACTCTTAAAAAAGATGTTTGCCTCTTTCGTGATTCGAACACACAACCTTTCAATTTACAGTCCAGCGTGCTTACCACTGAGCTATGGCAAATTCTTGAGAATATTGTATATGTAGAAACATATATTATGATGCAAAATAAATTTAACTTATTTAAACGACCCTCAAGATGCATCAGTATATACTCCAGCATCTCGCACATGTAAATAACCGTGCGCAGTGTAATACTAGGTCTTATCAATGTAACTAAGAATCCGTCTCAAAACTTTAGTCTCGAGTTTTTTATTTATCGGATGATAAGTTTGTGCTGGTGGGTGTGCTATGATTATCACGTAATGACTATTTAGTGTTATAAATGATACAACATACCAAAACGATTCCGTGATGTGGTGGTGCATTGTAAAACCTTCATGTAACGAATAAAATTGCAATTTCCCTGGTTCAAATCCCAGTCCGTACAAATCTTTTTTTTATGAAATACATTCGGAAACCGCATATTATCGATGTTACCTGTACGAAGGCTAGATAAAATGTGATATTTTACGCATCTATTTCTGACATATATACCGACATTTTGGAAATAAATCGAATTAAAACTACTTCAACCGTGACTACTGTGCACTCCTGAATCTGTTTTCAGGGTACCTATGCGTCGAATATGAATCGAGATTTTCTTTTATTACTTTCTATATGTTTTCATACCTGCCATGATTGAATAGAATGAAAAAGGACGCTCCTGCATCTGTTTCCAATCTTCGCGTAGCCATCCTCTAAGCTTCGCAAAGCCAACAAATCATTTCGAACCCCCATGATTACATGTAATGTTATTGACAGCCGAAAACCAAAATAGCGAGGGCGGAACATTCCATTTTTTCTGGGGTAGGGTGACTTAAAAAATCAGTTGACCGATAGTGGACCGGTGTAAATAACAAAATATAAACGCAGTATACTATTTACCTACCCTTTTTTTGCTAGATATAATGGTTTCCATTCCAAAATAAAGGATAAGTATGACTGATTGCCGGAGGTGCTGAACACAACCCTGCATAACCTACGTTTTACTTGGTACATCCGAACCCTAGAAGCAGACATGCGCAGACGAAATTTTTTAAAAATAACGCACCATGTTGTTTTAATTTTCACGATGTAAACAATGGTGTCGAAATGAATTTTAGGCTTTGTGAAGCATACCGGATGGCTATGGCAAGATTGTAAACAGATCCAGGAGCGTCTATTTTCATTCTATCTAAACATATCAGGTATGAAAACATATAATAAGTAATAAAAATATATCGATTCATATTTGACGCACAGGCACCCTGAAATGCACAGTAATTCATATTCATAAGTCTATAACAGTTTAAGTATAGCGTCCGTAGCTATAAAGAAATCATAGTAAAATTTCATTAATGAATTCAAATTTGAAATAATTCCACTACTTGTGCGAGAAAACATGTTTATAAAAGCATAACTATTATTTACATTGTATGTTACAATGCCGAATAAATTCTGGTTAGACATATTTTTTTAAAACCACATACTTGCTTACTCGTTTTAAAAAGGCATAACTATTACTTACATTGTATTCATGTTATTTATTCCGCCTTTGATTGTATTTATGCCAACATGTGTAATCATCTCGTGATTTATTACAAAATAAATGAAGCCAAATGTTGCATACATGATATATAACAATATTCTTGCATTCCATTATGTTTTTACAAAAATAATTATATCCGAAATAAGTACGTACCAACAATGTTGCTTATAAATTAACTCCCGTTCATGACTATTTTCAGGTATCCGAATTACACATTTATAAGTGACCACCAAGCTACAAAGGCAGCTGATCTTCATACACGCTATTCAAGGTCGTCGTTACTGGGCTTGATACAAGATATCCATTTTCTCTATCATAGTGATTTCCTTGTGTGCACATTTACATAAAATGTATGTATCATTTGTGTTTTGGTAAAGGTTAATTCATAGAATTGTTTTCTAAGTAGTTAAACGCTGGTTTCTTTTTTCTGTGTATCGTTCCTTTCCCCCAAACACACTTTTCCTCTCACACTTATCATTGCCAATCTATCACCCCAATCTATCACCCCACCCCAATCTATCACCCCAATCTTTCCCCTCCAGTTTGTTAATGTATATGAATGGACTCGAAGTAATCGTGAACTAGCTGTGCTTTAATATGTGCACAATGTCATTAGTATTAAAGGATACACACGGTATTGGCATAACAGAATTGATTTACATGTTTAAGCTGAGAAAGGCTAAAGTGGGGGTTGCTTTTTAGAAACTGGAAAAGTGACAAATACGTTTTACAAATAGTTAAGTCATCAGAAAGAATAGTTGCGGTACAACTCTATGTCAGGAAGGTCAACCTAGTGATATGTCCTTGCTGCTCTAGACTCTATCTGGGGTTGTGACATTCAAAGTTGGTATGTGCATATACATACCCAGATTTACACATTTGGTGACTGCGATTCTATGTTTCTTGAGGCGGACTTCACATTGCGGATCAGAATCTTAGAAGAAATACTTAAAGAAATATACTATTTTCCTACTCGAGCTCCTCTGGACAGAAGCATTAATCAGCACCGCCAAGATCTGTTAATAATAAATAATTCATATATACAAGACAACAAATAAAGAATCGGCAGGAAACATAATGCTTCATAAGTTTCCTTATACGGTATGTTTGAATTTTCCAACGACGCTAGCTGCTGTAAACATTGCGGATCAGAATCTTAGAAGAAATACTTACAGAAATAGACTATTTTCCTACTCGAGCTCCTCTGGACAGAAGCATTAATCAGCACCGCCACGATCTATTAATAATAAATAATTCATATATCCAAAACAACAAATAAAGAATCGGAACGAAACATAATGCTTCATAAGTTTCCTTATACGGTATGTTTGAATTTTCCAACGACGCTAGCTGCTGTAAACGACGCTAGCTGCAGTAAACAAGACAACAAATAAAGAATCGGAAGGAAACATAATGCTTCATAAGTTTCCTTATACGGTATGTTTGAATTTTCCAACGACGCTAGCTGCTGTAAACATTGCGGATCAGAATCTTAGAAGAAATACTTACAGAAATAGACTATTTTCCTACTCGAGCTCCTCTGGACAGAAGCATTAATCAGCACCGCCACGATATATTAATAATAAATAATTCATATATACAAGACAACAAATAAAGAATCGGAAGGAAACATAATGCTTCATAAGTTTCCTTATACGGTATGTTTAAATTTTCCAACGACGCTAGCTGCTGTAAACTCTGCGGATCAGAATCTTAGAAGAAATACTTACAGAAATAGACTATTTTCCTACTCGAGCTCCTCTGGACAGAAGCATTAATCAGCACCGCCACGATCTGTTAATAATAAATAATTCATATATCCAAAACAACAAATAAAGAATCGGAAGGAACCATAATGCTTCATAAGTTTCCTTATACGGTATGTTTAAATTTTCCAACGACGCTAGCTGCTGTAAACAAGACAACAAATAAAGAATCGGAAGGAAACATAATGCTTCATAAGTTTCCTTATACGGTATGTTTGAATTTTCCAACGACGCTAGCTGCTGTTAACATTGCGGATCAGAATCTTAGAAGAAATACTTACAGAAATAGACTATTTTCCTACTCGAGCTCCTCTGGACAGAAGCATTAATCAGCACCGCCACGATCTGTTAATAATAAATAATTCATATATACAAGACAACAAATAAAGAATCGGAAGGAAACATAATGCTTCATAAGTTTCCTTATACGGTATGTTTGAATTTTCCAACGACGCTAGCTGCTGTAAACGACGCTAGCTGCTGTAAACAAGACAACAAATAAAGAATCGGAAGGAAACATAATGCTTCATAAGTTTCCTTACCTCCTAAAGACTCTATCTGGGGTTGTGACATTCAGAGTTGGTATGTGCATATACTTACCCAGAGTTACACATTTGGTGACTG
>JAWPHD010012217.1:0-77508 GCA_037043455.1 Cyrtodaria siliqua
ACATGCAATATGTCTAAACATAATGAAAAATATACAAACTTAGACCTTAAGGGTACGCATACTTTACAAAGTGGGTGGGGTAGTGCAAAAATTAAAAGTATTTTTTTTGTTCCAAATAAAATGTGTTACCAACATTCAAGTGTCACCTACATGTTGTTGTTATATATTGAAGATTTTGTTTGCAATATTACCTATTGAAAGCAGCAGACGAAGCAACTATTTGAATTTTTACATCGGTACTGTACTTCAACTCAACAATCCTAGTTACAACTGAGATTAAATAAACACTGACTAACATTGACCAACAACTTGTCAACAATCTTTAGAAGAGAAAACAAGAAGTGAATATACACAAGATGAAATAAATGATATCTCATGTTGACACTCCATAAAACAAAATCTATTTTTACAAGCAGATTTTCCCCCAAAAGTAGTTCTAAAATGCAGGTATGGTGGCCCAAAAGAACCTAACACTATGTTAAATTACAGGTATTACAAATTATATACCTGAATATAAACTGGTCCATGATCATTATGATATGGTCCATATCATGCAAGAGGAGTAGTTGCCAAAAAAAAACTTTTATTGACAGACCAACATAACTCACCCTGGCAGAAGATCTGCTAATCTTTGATCAGTAGAAGTAAAAATAAAAACACAAAGTATTTTGTTGAAAAAACAACAAAGTTTTTCAAGCATTCAGTAAGTATGTCACAGATATTTGATTATGTTATGTTGGATGCTCTTATAAATACATAGCAATTTCCTGAAGTTGAGTTGATACGGGTTTTTGTTATCATTCATAGTTAAAAAGTAAAAACAGTATGTATGTGCTATGTATTCATTATATTTGTTCATTTGTGTTATCCCCATAATTAACACACTAATAATTCCAACTTGAAATAATTTCAATCATTGACTTTAGTATCATTCATATAATGACTATTTGTTTAATATTAAACAAACATATTCAAACGACAAGATGATGTGTCGAATGTGTCGCCATATTTTTTTCAAAACACAAAATCTCGTGAAATTGCTGGAGCGAATTACTACGAAACGTGTTGTTTACTTTGATAATAAAATCTAAAAACTTCTATACGTACCTTATTTTGACAGATCGCACAAAATTAACCGCGTCCTGCCTAAGAATTACCATAGGAGTATTTTAGAAATTGATATTTACCTTAAAAGGAGTTCATATTCTCTTAATTTCTTTGGAAAAACATCAAGCATGACATTTCATTTTGAAGCGGAAGTCCTTATACTACTACTTCCGGATGTTATTGCCAGTAAGAAAATATTACCATTTTTGTTTATTTATTTAGCTTAAACGCATTAAAAATCTACAAATTAATGTTTATTTCTTCCACTTTATATAAAACATAAATAATTAAACACCAATATGCTAAAAATAGTTATGTGACATTGTATCTCATTTGTACTAAGAAATCTGAGATCATTTTGTTTTTGTCAGTTGCAATTTTGACAGCTGTCCGCCATTTTTGATTCCAGTTTCTGTCACCGGTCAAGGCACGGATATAAAATTCTACCCCTTAAATTAATCCCATGTTATTATCACAGAACAGACGAACTCTTATTATCATGAACTTTCATATATTTTATATCAAACCATGTTTATTATCTTAACTTTTACGTTCATAACTTTTACGCATTCTTCGAAACAATACTGTCGACCTTGACAAACGCTTACGTCACTGTCATCGTCTGAATTTCGGTCGACTGTAATTGTTTAACGTACTCAAACTACAGTTCTAAAGTCTTAACCTTGTAAAGTTGGGTGTCAGCATCACTGTCTAGAACGTGTTTCGGTGTAGAGCTTTTATGATAGGGTGTATTATTTTCAAGATGGCGGACAATATTTACGTCGGAAGGTAGGTGTCCAGTTATTTCACCTTGATTTTTCATATCCATCGTTTATAAGAGATTTAATCGTACTTGAAGTATCAGGGAAGGTCCAATGTCTTGAAAAAAATTCGAGATATGACCACTATTTTGGTGTCTGGGAGTCATTTAGAGACATTCTGACTCCTAGAAGGTGCATACTTATTCGAATCTTTCAGTTTAGAGTGTATGTAAATATCCTTTGACCACATAGCTTGCATAATGTAGATGTTTTTTGGGTTTGAAAAATGTCACGATGATACGGTGTGTACCCAATGCTATTTTACCATGGTACGGTGTAGTCCGAGGACATTTTAAAATAAATCGGTACGGTGTATCCTCAATTTGTTGATACGGTGTAGCACGAACGTATATGCTTGAAGCAGTTTTAGTTAACGATCTTGAATTGTTTTGCTTCTAAACTCTTTCAAAATATAATCACGATCGCCCAGTTCATAAAAATTAACGGACACATGTGAACCTGTAACTTCAGTTGTTGTGGTTGTTTTGGAATGTTACCATGAAACAGTCGCCTTATATACATATAAACACTATCAGTTGAAGCTTAACATGGCTTAAAATCGTATACAAACATATATTTTATCTTTTTATTTGTTTTTTAATCAGTTTTTCTTCTGCAGTCTGTAAAGTCTCAAAATGGAACCCTTAGAGCAGACGTATCAATGCTACTACTGTAAGCAACCGTCTGTTGACCTACAGGAGTGCATCGATCATGTTTCAATGGTTCACGGTCGAGATATCCGCCGAATAAGTACAACAGTTCTGTTTCGGACAACTGCGTGCAAGTGTGTTTTGGTCCACTCATGAACCGAAGCCATTTACAGTTGAAGACGATAACCAATTCTCCAAAATAGTAGAACCGTTACACTATATTTCATCGATGATGTGTTTTCACAAGAATATAATTTAATTACGTCCATCAACAGTAAAAACGCGATGTTTTTAGAAGGAAAAGTTCCATCTTTCATCATTGTGTTCATCTGAAGCCATGTTTCCAGATGCCCATGTTTTCAAGTTCATCTATAACATTCGGTAGCATTTCTTCAAATTCATTTGAAGGATCATTATTATTGTTTTCAGAATGTGGTATTGGTTTTTATTATATACCTATCAATAATATATACATAGTACCTTCATGTTCTTACAATGGAATACAACAACTTGTATCACACTCCAGGTTATCACTATCCTACTAAAAATAGAATTAGTATCACTATCCTACTAAAAATAGAACAGCGGTTTTTCCAATGATTCAAGCAAGTTTTACGCCACTATGCGCGAGAACGTCAAGACGACGTTACGTCATACAAACAAAACAAGTAGGTCAGACCAATGAACACCAACACCTTAAAACTACATGTATACATTTTCCCGCTGCACTTTTTCGAGAAATAATATGTTTTATTGAATGTGTATGCAATAGCAATAGCAATGCAAATATTTCTATGTTAATGATGTGTTCGAGGTATATAATAAAAGGATCATTACTAGAGTAACGTGTTCTGGAAGTTTGTATCACCTCTCGTGGGTAAATGCCAGATCAGGATCACACTCGAGGCTCCGCCTCTCGTGTGATCCTTGATCTGGCATTTACCTACTCGAGGTGATACAAACTTTCAGAACACGTTACTCTAGTAATAATCCTATTATATTCTGGGTGTTTTAACAGTGTTCAACTTAACAAAGCTAATCTTTCTGATGTTGACGCTTCTTTTCTCGATTTACATCTCTCTATTGAAAATGGTGAAATAATTAGCAAAATCTATGACAAGAGAGATGATTTTAATTTTGATATTGTTAATTATCCCCAATTAGATGGGTATGTTCCCCGAGCAACTTCTTATGAGGTCTACGTGTCTCAACGTATTCGTTTTTCTAGAGCTTGTACTCGAGTTGAGGACTTTACTATTCGTAATCTTTGTATAACTAAACAATTAATCCATCAGGACTACCGTCACAATAAACTTTGTAAAACCTTTGCAAAATTGTATTATCGTAACCCTGACCTTCTTTCCAAATATGAAATAATATAAGAACTCTTCTGCGACAAGGACTATCACAAACTGACTTCTATGGTGATACTTCGTAAGATCCTTGGTCATGATCACTTTCATACTATCTTTGTTAAACTTGTTAAAAGGTTTATCAAAAAAAGGTTATGATCCTATCATTTTGAAACGCACTGCATGCTTGGTAGGGGACCCATTTACAGTTCGCCACTATGCTTTCCTCCTTAATTGTGCGATGACCGGACAGGCTGTGGACCCTATGATGACGTCTACCTAAAGCCCAAAAAGACAGTGACGTTTGATGTTTGTCTGCAATATTGTCTTGACGTGCCCTCAATGGTTTATTCTCTTGTTGCTCTGGCATCTGCCAAGTCATTGAGTACCTTCTTTGTGGCTTTCTAGGCTATTTCTTTTTGTATTTATATATGCACGAGCATCTTTGTGTTTTACTTATATTGCCTATTTATTCTGCCTTAGATCATGGCGGGGATTTCTTTATTTACACTGTCCCGTTTTATTGGATGACAGTAGGGTAAGTGTGAGGTTTGGTGCACCTTGAACCTGGACTTTTTTACCATTTTGACCGTTCCAGTGCGGTAGTCCTATTGTCAACCCTTTTTGTGTTTGTGACGTCATATGCCTTTATTCTTTGTTAACATGTCATTCATGTTTGTCCTTTTGCGTGTTTTTTGGTTTACTATGTGTGAAAGCTGTATTTCCTGCTCGACTTTTATGCTTATTTTAAAACGTTTCTCAAAAGGACTATTCAGCTTTTCTCCCTCGGCACCAATTCCAATTGTTAAATTATGTATGGAATCTTCCAAACTGTCGACTGCATCTTCACATAGGCTGTCATCAAACATGTCACATGTTAGTACATACTCGTTGTATCCGTTATAATCATCAGTGTCGTTATCATTATCAGCCAACTGTAGTTGTTCTTTTATTTATAATATCCAGTCACTCTCGTCCACTTTCAGGTTTTGACCGTATTCAAAGATATTGTCGCTTCTGGAGTTATTTCAAAGTTTTCAGTCATCAAACCATAATTTCCAGTTGTTTCATTCCGAATTAGTGTACGTAATCGGAGGATATCTCGACCGCCAACCTTTGAAACATGATCGAGGCATTCCTGTAGGTCCACAGACGGTAGCTTACAGTAGCAGCATTGATGCATTTGCTTTATCGGTTCCATTCTGAGACTTTACAGATTGAACAAAAAATAAGATTAAAACGAAAAATAGCAAACTACAATTGATGTTTATAACCGGTTTTACGCAATGTTTAACCTCAACTAATAGTGTTTATATGTTTTCAGGTAACTTTCCAAAACAACGACAACAACTAAACTTACAGGTCAACCAAAGTTCCGTTTTGTATCGACTTTGCGATCGTGATCATTACTTGGTCGAAGTAGTAACTTTCATGCCCCATCCAACCCCTTCTCCAAACTGGGGTATGCAATAAACCTTAATTTCGGCTTAAACAGTTCGCATATTGTATTATAAAATGTAATTGTAACACAGGTTAACAGGTTATCACATTTTTTCGGTAGAAAATGTTTTCAAACGTGTTTTATTGCCGAAATAACAGTTATAAAATCCTGCTAATATAAGATTTCCCATCGCTTAATGGAATTAAGGCGGAACCACATAATGTATATTTTGAAAGTGTTTAACAGCAAAACAATGCTTATTATAGCATTCAAAATCGTTAGCTAAAACTACTTGAAGCGGATAAGTTCGTTCTACACCGTATCAAGAATGTGAGGATACACCGTACCGATAGCTGTTAAAATATGCTCGGACTACGCCGTACAATGGTAAAATAACATTGGGTACACACCGTATCATAGTGACATTTTTCAAACCCAAACATCATCTATAAGCAAGAAATATGATCAAAGGATGTTTACATACCCTCTAAACTGACAGATTCGAATATGTATGCACCTTCTACGAGTCAGAATGCCCCTAAATGACTCCCAGCCAAAAAGAAAAGTGGTCATCTCTTGATTCAATTTTTAAAAATAGGAAACCACTGGTTGTGAGAGCTGATTGTGGTTTTAAAAACTGAGATATGTGAGATTGACGGGAATAATTCAAGACACTGGACCTTCCCTGATACTTCAAGTACGATTATATCTAATATAAACGATGGATATGAAAAATCCAGGTGAAATAACTGGACACCTACCTTCCGACGTTAACATTGTCCGCCATCTTGAAAATAATACACCGTATCATAAAAGCTCAACACCGAAACACGTACCAGACAGTGAGCATGTTCGACTCTGTAGTAGGAATCTATTGATATGTATATCATAGTTCTATATTTATTGTATAATTGTTGAAAAACCATTGTTCAGTGCTAGCGGAGGACAAATGGTTTGCTATTTACCTGTACCCTGTTACTAGTATATATATGCTTAAGTTGTAAAAACTTAAGCATGTATAGTATACACAATAACAGGGTACAGGTAAATAGCAAACCATATGTCCTCGTTTGCTCAGCTGGCTCTAACGCTAGCATGGTAGGCTAGAGGCCCAGGTTCGAGACCATATTAAGGCACAATTTTTTAACCACCAGTTATATAATGACAACACATAGAAGGATCGGAATTAAATTATCATGCTTATTAGTTCCCTACCAGTCCGGACCAGAGGGAACTTTAGGTTTGCCCCCCGTCCGTCAGTCAGTCAGTCCGTCAGTCTGTTTTTTTGTCCGGACTGTAACTTTGTCATGCATCGTGGGATTTTAAAATAACTTGGCACAAATGTTAACCATAATGAGACGGCGTGTCGCGCGCAAGATCCAGGTCCATAGCTCAAAGGTCAAGGTCACAGATGGAGGTTAAATGTCAGAAATATGCTTGTCCGGGCTGTAACTTTGTCATGTATTGTGGGATTTTAAAATAACTTGGCACAAATATTCACCATAATGAGACGGCGTGTCGCATGCAAGACCCAGTTCTGTAGCTCAAAGGTCAAGGTTACACTTGGAGGTTAAACGTCAGAAATAGGCTTGTCCTAGCTGTTACTTTGTCGTGCATTGTGGGATTTTGAAATAACTTGATACAAATGTTCACCATTATGAAACGGCGTGTCGCGCGCAAGATCCAGGTCCATAGCTCAAAGGTCAAGGTCACAGTTGGAGGTTAAAGATCAGAAATATGCTTGTCCGGGCTGTAACTTTTCATGCATTGTGGGATTTTGAAATGAAATAACTTTGCACAAATATTCACCATAATGAGACGGCGTGTCGCACGCAAGACCCAGGTCCATAGTTCTAAGGTCAAGGTTACCCTTGGAGGCAAAAGGTCAGAAATAGGCTTGTCCGGGCTGTAACTTTGTCATGTATTGTGGGATTTTGAAATAACTTGGGACAAATGTTCACCATAATGACACGGCATATCGCGCGCAAGACCCAGCTCCATAGCTCAAAGGTCAAGGTCATACTTGAAAGTTAAATGTCAGAAATAGGCTTGTCCGGACTGTAACTTTGTCATGCATCGTAGGATTTTGAAATATCTTGGCACAAATGTTCATCATAATAAGACGGCGTGTCGCGCGCAAGACCCATGTCCGTAGCTCAAAGGTCAAGGTCACGACACCTTCAGAACACAGGAACACATATTTTGCAGCTAAACATGGTAAGGTATTCAACATTCCTTGCATGATCATTCACATGGCTACATTCAACCTTTCATATGGGTACATTCAAACATAACTGTTTCTTCAATAACTTCAGAATTAACAAACTGGCTAATAACAACTTTATTTCTTTGAAATTTTTGCAATTATTGTGTTGACGAAACACAGTAACCTTTAACATCAGTTTGACATTTGTGCAATTATTGTGTTGACAAAACAGTAACCTTCGACAACTGTGCAGCTTCTGAATTGTTAATTTTGCACAAGACCCGGTAGGGGACTATGGTCGTCCCTCGGACTGCTTCTTGTTAAGTTTGTTTCATTCGGAAAACACTCATCTTAAAGGTACAATTACTGCTTTGGACTTCTTAATAATACAATAGGAGTGATATTTGGCTTACTTTTTATATCATTTAAAATACATAGTTACTGACCACTAGCGAATCGAGGGGCGCGCACCTGGCGCCCCCCCCCACCCCCCCCCCCCCCCCCACCCCCCATTTAAAATACATAGTTACTGACCACTAGCGGATACAGTGGGGGCGCCACCTCCCCACCGTAAAAGTTCCGGATCATACATGTATGTCCATGTTACTGTAGATAAAATATACTGTAGATAAAATATCAAACAATTTCGATGCACGCCCTCAGTATAAAAATTGTTCTCGCTCGCTTCGCTCGCTCGACGCATAATGGCTAATGAGTGGTTCCATGAACACATTGTTCAATCCTTTTATTTGAAAACGAACTTTTTTACCCTATCAGTGCACTACTGCAAACGTTTTATGAGGCTAAAAACGGACCCGAAAATTGACCAAAATCTTACGCCCCCACACCCTCACCCCACTCTCACTGTAGCTGAAATCCTGGATCCGCCCCTGCTGACTAATGGGTAAAAAGCGATCACGTGAAAGTAATAAACATGGATTATTAAAGAAAATAGCTCACCCAATAACGACAAAATCACGCTTCAGAACCGTATCAAAACTCTATTCCGATGTTCAGGTCAAATAATAACATATATGTGCCGATTTAAAAGTATATGTTTGTTCACCGATTCTTACAAATTTAATATGCGTTAAATGAATTATGAGTTGGCAACTATAGGCGTGATAGGAACTTTAAAAACGCTTTTCACCAATCAGGTTTTGCGGTCAATAGTCATTTTTGAGGTCAATAGTATTTTCAGAGGTTAATAGTATTTTTGAAAACGGGAAATGTGCATATTGTATTAACGACTCCAGCTTAACATTTATAAGTGTGTAGGAACCTCAAACGTGAAAAATGTCACAAATGTAAAAACGGTTACAAATGTTAAAAAAAAAAAAGTCACATATGTAAAAACATCCGACAAATTTAACACGTTTGGTGACATATGTAAAAAAAAAAAGTGACAAAAGTGAGAAAAAAAAAGTTAACAAATGTAAATACATGTTTAAACGTTTATTTCTTTTAGCTCTCTTGATCAAAGGTCATGACCATGACGTGGTGCGGAGTCCGTCCGTCTTTCCGTCCGTTCGCCCGTAAACTTTTGTCCGTGGCGAATTCTCCTCAGACACCGCTTGGCCAATTTTGACCAAACATCACATGGATGATAATTAAATGACTTGCTTTTTAGATTTGCTAGCATTAGGTCCAAGATGGCCACTATTACCATATATTGTCAAAACCTTAAACAGTCTTCATCTAAAGAACCACTGGACAGATTTTTCTTTTAAAATGATCGTCAACGCCTAGCCTATCAGATCTGTTCAAATAAAGTCTCTCGGATAAAACATGATCGTGCCCCGGGGGTCCAAAGTTTGTATATTGTGATTTTACATGTTTTTCATAGACTTATATAGGAAGAAACATTAAAAACACTTCTTCTCTGAAACCACAAAGTACAGAGCTCTCATGTATTACATGTAGCATCAGTTTATGTCTTCTACTAAATTTGTCAAATGGTAACCCTGGGGTCCAATTTAGCCCCGCGCCATGGGTCACAGTTTTACATAGGCTTATATAGGGAAAAAAATCTTCTCTGCAACTACAAGAGCCAGAGGTTTAATATTTTGTATTTACTATAAGCGTATGGTCCTCTAACCAAGCCTGTTCAAATGGTGATTCTAGGGTCACATTAGGTCCCGCCCCAGAGGTCACATGTTTTACATAGACTTAGATTATCAGCTGATAATGAACACAAGAGGTCAATGACCTTGAAACTCTACTGATAGAGTTTGATAGCCAGATCAGCCATGTTATGGAAATAGGAACACTTTCAGAGAAGTAGTCATCCCAATTGTTCACCCTGTATAATAAGATAGCCGTGGCAGTCATTTGGTAAAGGTTCCAATTCAATATCACTTACGGTTTTTGAAAAGTAGTCGCCACAAAATCGCATTTTTAAAATGTAATTCTGGCCCACCTGACATTTTGCTAGGATCAACTAGACATCAAGAGCAACATTCCTGTGAAGTTTCATGAAAATCTGTCAAGCAGTTTCAGAGAAATATTCACCACAATCAAAAGTTTACGGACGGACGGACGGACGGAGGGAGGGACGACGGACGCCGCACCACGTCATGATCTTTGATCAACAGAGCTAACAAATGAACGTTTAAAAATCTATTTTTGCATTTGTCTTCTTTTTCTTTTTTTTACATACTCGTATGTTACTTTCATTTTTTTTACATTTGTAAACTCTTTTTTTTCACTTTTGTCACAAAATATGTCACCAAACGTGTTACATTTGTCGTATGTTTTTACATATGTGACTTTTTTTTTACCTTTGTAACCACTTAAATTTGTGACATATTTTACGTTTGAGTTCCTGCCCACGCATTTACTATGCATCAAAAGAAATAATAATAATAATATTAATAATAATAATAATAATAATAAAGACTTTATTTAACGAGAGAACTCATCTGAAACTAGGCAATCTTCCTTAAGGCCTCAACAATATATAATTATTATACAAGTATTTACAAAGATATGTAATAATTTAAAATGAATTATAGTATATTCATGCATACAGTAACATAAATATGTCCAAACTGAGTTGCAAGACTTAGTCACTATTATATGGTTTGGTTAATCCACTGTAAATACAATGTTTTGAAATGATTAACAGATTGGTAATTTTTGAAATGGTGAGAAAGTGAGTTCCACACTTTAGAGCCTTAATAGGCTAACGATTTTCTGAAAAACTCACTATTCGGTCTGCCGGAATATAGTTGTAGATTTGAGGATGATCTTAAATTTTGCATATGTACATTTGAAGTAAGAGTAAACGTATTTTTAAGAAATAGCTATTCTACCTTCTGAAATACATTTGGGGTCACTGGGGTCAAGGTCACTGTTAATAAAAATAGAAAAAAAACGGTTTCCGCTCAGTTACTTCAGTTAGGAATGAGATATTGGAATACAATTGTTGCTACTTCACGGTCATAAAACAGGTAGTGTTCGGAAGCCCAAAGCGTACGGTTTTATTAATCACTGGTTTCACTTAACACCTGGGTACATCGGGCGATTTAATGCAAGTTTGACGGTAATAGTATACCCTAATAATTGACACAAAGTCTTCATCGTCTTCGTTGACGTTGAAAATAAGCAAACTGTGGCTTTAAATACTTTCTAGAACAGGCGACACATGCACCAAAAGGCACCCATCTAGTCTAAGTAGTTGTCACAATTATTCTGTGTTTTTCATGTTGATCAAGACTATGTAGGCATGACATGAAATTCGATGGAAATTTTATAAAAAAAATATGTTTTGGAATAAATCTTTTTATATGGTAAAACTCTACTTTTGGTTTTCATTTTTCCCCCAATTAGCAAAAACTATTTCAGAAAGAAACTGTGAGTTAAGAAAAATAGGTTCCCGATAGAAGTTATGATGACATAATAAAATCAATTTAATTTTTCAAGGAGGAGCCTTAACTATGTCTCAACAGAAACGGCTATTCTACCGTCTGAAAATACACTGATGGTAGTTGTCTCTCTTGCACTTATTTATACGCATATTATGGTGTTGGGTCATCTGTCTATAAACAATTACTCATTCCAGACGACAATTTTGAAACTATAAGACCCAAACAGGTACATTGCGCTTGGAGAAAGTAAGAACTTCATTGTTTTTGAGGTCAGATCGAAGGGCAAGGTAACTATGCCTTTATGGAAATATACACTATGCACCATGATTTCAAAAGCACTACATCCACCATCATGAAAATGCATGTACATTTCCCTAGGTAAGAGTGGGATCACTTGTTTTGGGGTCTAGGCAGTCAAAAGTCAAGGTCACCATGACCTTGTATGGAAAACTGAATTCCAAGCGATAACTAAAACCATAACACTCCTGAAACTTATTAGGTACATAGCCCTTGGTGAGAAGTGGAGCCCTATTGTTTTTGGGGTCAGTAGGTTAAATGTCGCTATGGCCTCATGTGGCTATATTTATTCCACGTGATAACTTTAAAAACACGACACTCATCTTAAAACGTCATAAATACACTGCCCTTAGACAGAGGAGGAGGAACTCTGTTGATTTTAGGTTCACTAGGTCAAAGGTCAAGGTCACAGTAACCTCATAGGGATATACATATTCCAAGTGATAACTCCAGGAGTATAAAACCTACACTCATGAAACTTTATAGGCAAAATGCCTTTGGTAAGGGAAGGAACCCTATTGCTTTTCGGGTTAGAAAGTCAAAAGGTCAAGGTCACTATGACCTAATATGCACATAAGCATTCCACATCCCAACTCTAAAAGTATACCATCTGGCCGTAGTAAACGTCATATGTGGGCATTGTCCGTAGTGAGAGGAGGAAGCCTATTGGTTTGGTGTTCAGTAGGTCACCAAGGACACTTGAACTTACAATTGCTGAATCCTGAGAAACATTCTCCTGTCTGTAAATTGTAAGTATAATGCCATCTTGAAACTTTACAGAAATAATAACCGTGTTAAAATATTAATTTTAGGGTCAGTAGCTCAAAAAGGTTAAGGTACCACATACCCAATCAACCCAGAAAACGTCTCTTGCGCTGTAATTTATTTACTATTATAACTTCAATCTTGAAACATACAAATACATGTATTATCCATTTAAAACTACCCTATTGCGTTCATGGTACTAGGTCAAACGCCAATGTCACTCTGACCTGATCATGAAAGCATATTTCTCGGATGTCATCCTTGGAACTATTTGCCTTAGTCTACGACAAGGTACGCCGCATTGGTTATAGAAGGCTCAACAATTCCTGAGTATACACTGGAATCCTGACAGTCCCTCTTTTACCAAAGACTTCGAACAGAGTCCTAACACCACCATACGGCCATCCATTCCATTCAATGCTCACATAGTAACAACGTATTGCTGCCAACTGGAATTTAATTATGTGCGCCTTTTTATAATTTATGCGGGGCGTCCGTGGCTGAGTGGTTGGTTAGAGTCTCTGATTTGAAATCCCTTGCTGTAGGTTCGATCCCTCAGGGGCCTAGGAATCTCTATGGAGGAAGCTATCCAGCTTGCTTGCGGAACGTCTGTGGTTCTACCCAGGTGCCCGCGCGTTCATGCAAAATTGCGGTGGTGGTGATGATGGTGTGGGGGTGGGGTTGGGACTGGGACGCAACATAGCTATAGGTGTAGAATTGATAAACAAAAATAACACAGAAATATGTATAAAAAAAATCGGGTTTGGGGTGGAGTGGGGTGGAGTGGGGTGGAGGGTAAAGATCGGATGAAAAATGGAGAAAAGGGCGGGAATTGTGGGGGAGGGGGTACATGAGAAAGCTATATTTGTAAGAATTGACTAAAACAACACATAAATATGTTCTAATGTAGTGCATTATTATGTCCATTGAATATAAAACTAAATCACATGGTTTTAGTCGTATGTGTAGTGTTGTCTATGCTTTTTCCAGATGGCCTCCAGTCACTTTAATATATTAAAATAACATGTATATAGGTAGAACCTCATTTATTAATTTAATCCAAATTGAATAGGCGCTGTCCCAAGTCAGAGTGATAGTAAGGATCAATTACCATTCATGGAAACATTTGCAGTGTCCAACAACAGATGTGCATTAGAAAGAAATATAAAAAGGTCGGACAGGGAAAGTAGCATTCAAGGAGGACAGTCAACCACAAAACACAGAAAAAAACACGCAAACAGACAAACAAGAAGGCAAAAGCAATAATAAATGCAAACGACATCTCAAACACAAAAGGGTTGACGATAGGGCTACCGCCTTGGAACGGTTAGTGGCAAAGTAGGCCACTGAGGTTAAAACCGGTTCTAGGGTGCACCAAACCTCACACTTACCCTGCCGTCATCCTATTAAACCAGGACAGTGTAAGTAAAGAAATCCACGCCATGATATAATCTCTTACCAACAAGGTTAGCATCAATAGGCAATATAAGTAAAACACAAATATACTCGTGTAAATATAATACAAAAAAACAATAGCCTAGAAAGCCAATAGAACTTGACCAATATCATATTCGTGCTTTAAAGTTAGTGCTAATAAACGTAATCTTGCATTATTGTGTCGTGTTCATTATCAGCTGATAATCCAAGTCTATGTAAAACATGTGACCTCTAGGCGGGGCCAAATGTAACCGCATGATCACCATTTGAACACCATTTGAACATGATTGGTTAGAGGACCATACTCTTATAGTAATTGCAAAATATTAAACCTCTGGCTCTTATAGTTTCAGAGAAGAAGATGTTTTTTCCTATATAAGCCTATGTAAAACTGTGACCCCTGGAGCGGGGCCAAATTTGACCCCAGGGTTACCATTTGACAAACTTAGTAGAAGACATTAGACTGATGCTACATGTAATACATGAGAGCTCTGTGCATTGTGGTTTCAGAGAATAAGGGGTTTTAATGTTTTTTCCTATATAAGTCTATGACAAACATGTAAAATCTCAATATACAAACTTTGGACCCCCGGAGTATGATCATGTTTTATCCGAGGGACTTTATTTAAACAAATATGATAGGCTAGGCGTTGGCGATCATTTAAAAAAAAATTGTCGAAACCTGTCCAGTGGTTCTTTAGAAGAAGAGTGTTTAAGGTTTTGACAATATATGGTAATGGCGGCCATCTTGGATGTCGCGCTGACCTACTGCTAGCAAATCTAAATTCATTTAATTATCATCCATGTGATGTTTGGTCAAAATTGGCCAAGCGGTGTCTGAGGAGAATTCGCCACGAACAAAAGTTTACGGGCGGACAGACGGACGGACGCCGCACCACATCATGGTCATGACCTTTGATCAAGAGAGCTAAACAAATGAACGTTTAAACATGTACTTTTACATATGTGTTCTTTTTTTTTTACATATGCCACTTTTACATTTGTTAACTTTTTTTTCTCTCACTTTTGTCACTTTTTTTTTTTTCGTATGTCACCAAACGTGTTACATTTGTCGTATGTTTTTATATATGTGACTTTTTTTTTTTGACATTTGTAACCGTTTTTACATTTGTGGCATATTTCACGTTTGAGGTTCCTACAAAAGTGTCTTTATTTGATCCTTCTAAACATCATAATTTGAAATGTTATTCGGTGTAGCACTCGTGACGTTACGCCTTTATTCTAAATTAAAGATAGCAACAAAATATATAAGATGTATAAATGCTAGATCTATTAGAAAATCGGATATTTGAATTGAATTGAATTGGGTTTTAAGGCGCACCAACACCTGAAAGGTTATATGGCGCCTAACAGGCATGAACATGCCAGGCTCATCCTCCATGTACATCGAGATAAAATATGGAAAATGGGCCTAGAACCTTCTCACCCTAAACTGCAGAGTTGCTGCAAATTCTATCGTAGAAACTCCATTCACGCTGGAGCCACGTTTATTGTTTTTCTGCCACTGCTCTTTTGATGTGAGCGAGATGGACACCTGAAACAATGCATGGATCATGATGAAGACCTTTAATGAACATGAACAAAAAATTATAGATGAACTTGAATTTGTGGGGATTCTACCCCTCTGCCTACCCCTCCAAAGGGATCTGCAGTGGCCCTATTATTTGCCCCGTGACCAAACGGGGCCGTCGGATATTTAAAAAGAAACGGACTAATGCACACTTGTATATAGGGTCTAACCTGTAACAAAAAAATATTATATGATATACGCATTCACGAGATGAGTAAAATTAAGTAAACGTTGACCATAAATAGTTTAATAATCAAGTGTTTAAACTAGGATTGCCAGAGCAACATTCAAATCTTACGTCACGCTACTCCTACATCACACTGATTACGTCTACTTGTGTTTAAATCAATTTGAAAATATTTGAAAAATAAACGTCACATGATACGTCATTCATAGCGTCATTGACGGATTCGCTATAAAATAGTAGTGTTTATATATTACCGCCCCCCCCCCAACCACCACCCCCCCCCTCCCCCTCCCCACCACCACACACACTCACCCCTCAACCGCGCTGTTGCGCCTTGTCTCTTCATATCCTGGTAGTTGAGCTCGTTATGACATTAAAAAACGCGCACGCACACACACACACACATTAAATGGACTGCAATAAATATAATTTTAAACAGAATTAGATTCTTTCTTTTTTTATTTCAATGGACTTTTTCTTCGTAAACATATTCCCATTTCAAACATATTTTAAACAAAACATGAGTTTGCTAGTTCATAATAGAGAACCGATACAGTGAACGAACAATAAAAACAGAGATGATTACAATGTTTAACCCAGTTATCAGTATCACAATTGTGGACCCAATTATCAGGGGAGACAATTCACTGTGGTTCCTCATTAGGGTCGAATCTATCATCGTTTTTTGTTCCACATCAAAGGGCATCAGTTACTAAAACGAATGTGCCTTTCAAAGTCATGTTCGTGGCAACCAACTGAGTGATGTTCAGTTTCTTGTATCATCATTTTTTCTCCCACATCAAAGGGCATCATTTACTAAAACGAATGTGCCTTTCAAAATCGTGTTCGTGGCAACCAGCTGAGTGATGTTCAGTTTCTTGTATCATCATTTTTTTCTCCCACATCAAAGGGCATCATTTACTAAAACGAATTTGCCTTTCAAAGTCGTGTTCGTGGCAACCAGCTGAGTGATGTTCAGTTTCTTGTACCATCATTTTCCTCTCCCACATCAAAGGGCATCATTTACTTAAACATCGTTCTCAATAACTGACCAAAATAAAGCAAATAGGTTAAATGATTATTTTGTTTCAATAGCTTCAGTTGATGATTCAAATGTTGAACTACCTAATTTTATACCGAAAACTGGTGAAAAACTAGAAAATATTTTCATTGAAGAAAGCGAGATAGTAGATGTTATTAAGATTTTGGAGATACACAAAGCATGTGGGGAGGATGAAATTAGTCATAAAATGCTGAAGGAAACTGTATATACAATTTCAAAACCGTTACATATACTTTTTAACAGATCATTAAATGAATGTGTTTTCCCTGACTTATGGAAATGTGCCATGGTAATGGCATTGTTTAAAAAAGCGGATCCTAGTATTCCTACAACAATTTCGTTGTTGAGTTGTGTAGGCAAAGTCATGGAAAGAATAGTTTTTAAACATGTGTATAATTTTCTACACATGAATGATCTTATATTCAAGAATCAATCAGTTTTTTTGCCGGGTCATTCTACAACCTACCAACTTGTCGATATGTATCATCATATATGTCAGGCATTGGATGCTAAACAATGTACGTGCATTGTCTTTAATGATATATCTAGAGCTTTTGACCGTGTTTGGCATAAAGGTATCTTATTTAAATTAAAGCAAAATGATATATAGGGTCCTATAGAAACCACAGCGTCCGAACGCAATGGCATCGTAGGTCCGCACTGTACTGCAAACAAGGACTTGAAACTACAATGAAAGAGACAAAAAACAACAGAAAGGGTGGTGAAGACAGGGTTACCGACTTGGAACGGTCAGTAGGCAATAAGGCCTACTGGTTAGCTTGAAACGATTTTATATGCGCACAATCCTCGCTATTATCCTGTCTTCAGCGCCCAAATAGACAAGACAGTGCAAACAAAACTACATCCCATCAAAAGAGAATCTCTAACAATAAAGTCCACATCCAGAGAAACTAACTAAAGATATACATACAAAATAATAAACATCTCAGGATGTATCCAGAATCGTAATGAACAACCATAGTAGTTGCAGCTAAAGAGAAAACCAATCTAGGGTACGACCAGAAGGGACGAAAGCTCATTCACCCACCTCCCTTAGTTGGGGTTTCAGTAGGTACAACCATAGAGTCCCAAGAGGTAGTCCAGTCATCGCACAAGTGAAAAGTGAAGCGTAATGCAACATGGTATTGATGGTAAGCTTTTATCATGGATATCAGATTATCTTTCAAACCGATCGCAAAGAGTGTGTGTAGGAACTTCATCGTCAACGTTAAAAACTGTAACTGCCTGGGTTCCCCAAGGGTCTGTTCTGGGGCCCCTTTTATTTTTAATATACGTAAATGATATTGCTGAAAGCATGCTTAGTATTACTCGTTTATTTGCTGATGATAGTTCGTTAGAAATTTCCACATCTAATATAGATGACATGGAAGGTATTTTAAACCACGACTTACACATGATTACTGAATGGTCAAACCAATGGCTTGTCCAGTTTAATCCCAATAAAACAGAAGCAATGTTCTTTTCTTTATCTGAAGATGATCGTCGCCCAGTTCTACACCTTAATAACATCCAGTTGACATTTGTTGATCACCTTAAACACATAGGTTTAACGCTTAGTCATAATGGAAAATGGCACAGCACATTAAAAATGTTGTTGCTTCCGCAACAAAGGTATTAGGATTAATGCGAATGCTTAAATATAAAGCATCTCGAAGAACACTTAATCAGATTTATTTATCCTATATGCGTCCAATCTTTGAGTATGCTTCCATTACATGGGACGGTTGTACCTTATACGAAAAAGATACTTTAGAATAATTACAATATGAAGCAGCCCGCATAGTAACAGGACTAACTCGTTCTGTATCCATACATCATTTATTAGCTGAAATAGGATGGATTTCTCTTTCCGATAGGAGAAAACTGCAAAAGCTTATTACAGTATACAAAGTTAAATATGGAACAACTCCAAACTATATTTCAAATCTGTTCCCACAATTGGTAGGACAAGTGAGCTCTTACAACCTTCGAAATAGTGATATTTATGCCAATACTGTTCGTAGAACTGAAATATTTAATAACTCGTTTGTACAGGGGCGAAGGAATCTTTATGTGAGGAAGCTATCCAGCTGGCTTGCGGAACGTCGGTGGTTCTACCCAGGTGCCCGCCCGTGCACGAAAATTGCCCGGAGGGGCACCTGGGGTCTTCCTCCACCAGTTGAAGCTGGAAAGTCGTCATATGACCTTAGCTGTTGGTGCGACTATAAAATCCAATTCAATCCAATTCTTAATCTCTGGAACAACTTACCAATAGATATACGCAATTCAGAATCTATATCGATGTTCAAGAGGAAACTTTTAAGTTTTGTTTTTCCAAGCTCAAAAGTTCCTACACACTACTTAACTGGCCAACGGTTATTTGCTGTTTTACATGCCAGAATACGAAATTATTGCAGTAACCTTAATAATGATCTTTATTTAAACCATTTACGAGAATCATACAATTGCGATTGTGGTTCTGCAGTAGAAGACGCTGAACATTTTTTTTTCAATTGTAACTTATTTCGTACACAACGGCTTCGTTTGTTTCAGTCAACTCGTACATTTCACCCATTAAATTTCAATACAATACTTTTTGGTCGCGAACATTTGTCGGATGACGATAATCAAATTCTCTTCGAAGCAGTGCAAATGTACATAAGAGAAACACAGAGGTTTGCCTAGATTTAGATTTACTTTTGCAACTCATGCTGATTGACTCTCTTCTTTCGAACTTGGCACAATCTCTATACTTCTTCTTTTTTCCTTTTTTCTTCACTAGTTCCTCGTTTTTCTTTCACTACCTTTTCTCTAATCATGATATTATGTGTTATATATATTTACCTATGTAATTGTCTAACTTTGTGTGTATACTATTTTGTCGGGAAGGGCATTAACTAATGTTGTAAGAACTTGTAGTCCAACCCTTTTGCGGTTATATATTGGCAATAAAATATGTTTAAATCATTTACTAAAACGAATGTGCCTTTCAAATTCGTGTTCGTGGCAACCAACTGATTAATGTTCAGTTTCTTGCATCATCATTTTTCTCTCACACCAAAAGTCATCTTCTAGCGAATATCTGCCAATCATGTTTGCTGCAAACAGCTGACAAACCTTCGGCTTCTTGTTGCAGAGGTTGCGTTTGTCTTTAACACGTATGTTAATGACCTCTCTGGTTTTTGTCAGTCTTCGCGTCATTACTTTTGGTTATAAAGTTAACAATGGTTTCATATTTTGTATTTTTTTATTTACATAGTGGGTCTGTTAAGGACACACGGCATATAAGTTATATGTTGTAACAGAACTGTAACTTTTTAACATACACAAATCAACGAATTAAATCAACGAAATAATCAAAATGTAAGGCAGTATGGATTCAGATGTTGAGCTTATTCACTAGACAGCTTGCAAAAATACAACTGCCGAACTGAAGAAAAAGCACATAAAGACATTCATTTATACACTATAACAAAATAACGAATAATGAAACAACAACTCCTAAGGTAACATATTTACAACTACAATGCTCTATTAAAGCTTACGGATGGCGGGATATGTACAGTACTGGTTCTACCCAGTAAAGGTAGGTGGTATGCCTCCACCATAAAGAAAATCGACCGTAGTATTGATGGAATTGGATTGAATTGGGATTTTACGGCGCACAAACACCAGAAAGGTTATATGGCGCCAAACAGGGATGAACATGCCAGGCTCATCCTCCATTTACATCTAGATAAAATATGGAGAATGAGCCTAGAACCTTCTAACCTGCAGAACTGCAAATTCTATTTTAGACACTCCATTTACGATGGAGCCACGTTTCCACATTTGCATAGTACTGATGGCGTCAAATATACTGAGCAAAATAAATTTAGCATATAAAATGCACGTCCTTTCCATAGACGAGATACAAAGCCGTATATGTTCGGAGTCAATGATAAAGCGACATAGATATGACCACTAATAAAGATACATAATACAGTCATTTGTAAACAAAGTCGGTGATAAAAATAAGGCAAATATGATAGGAACATACTTTTATAGGTTATCGAAAATCGCGATTCTTGTCAATGCCAAACATTAAATTTGTTCAAAGCAATGCGTTTATAAAATGAAATAAGTTGTTTTTAATATATGGGAAGCAATGATGAAAATTAATAAAACAAATTATAACATACTTTTTTAGAATATCACATCCTTACTTAGCATTTCTAATTTCTTCAAACAATTATATCAATGTTCATGTGTTAAATCTATGTTCTTAATAAGTATAAGCCATGCTAAACATTGCGTGTTCAATATAGTTCAGTATGTTGTCAGGTCCATCACAATACGCTCAAGGTTTCAAACTTGGAATGAGCGCTTATATAATAACGCACGGTCTGGGGCATCACATCACGTTCAATGATTTCTAATGTTGAATGGGGCTAACATAACGCACGGTCTGCTCTATCACATCACGTTCAAGGATTTCTATAACGCACGGTCTGGGGCATCACATCACGTTCAATGATTTCTAATGTTGAATGGGGCTAATATAACACACGGTCTGCTCTATCACATCACGTTCAAGGATTTCTATAACGCACGGTCTGGGGCATCACATCACGTTCAATGATCTCTAATGTTGAATGGGGCTAATATAACGCATGGTCTGCTCTATCACATCACGTTCAAGGATTTCTATAACGCACGGTCTGGGGCATCACATCACGTTCAATGATTTCTAATGTTGAATGGGGCTAATATAACGCACGGTCTGCACTATCACATCACGTTCAAGGATTTCTATAACGCACGGTCTGGGGCATCACATCACGTTCAATGATTTCTAATGTTGAATAGGGCTAATATAACGCACGGTCTGCTCTATTTGTTTGGTATTTGCAAAAACCAACAAACCGCACTCACCATTTGTATCGATGACATTCAGGTACTACCGCCAGGTATTGATCTGACACAATATAAACCCGCTGGAAATACTTTTTTTCTTAAACGCTAATTAATATAACCAGGGAATCACGTCCAAATCTTGAATAATTGCCAGTATAACTGTCAATATCATCAACAATGTGTTTGTTCTGACGATCTCTCCATCGCAAGTAGAATAGTCTTGAGACATATAACACAACTCAGAAGTTGTTGGATCAATGGAAATGCCTTGACCTGAAAAGAATGATATGTATATGGATATTACCCTGTTATAAAAACTTCATATATTCTAAAATAAGATAAAACATAATAAAAATAAACAATTCTGCAAGTTGCATTTCACATATCAACATTGACATACCAACATTATTGATACTTAACAATGTGTTGATACATTGTTATAACAATGTGTATTGTTTATGAGAAATATCTAACTTATTTTAAAACAAATTGTATCACAACATCTCGACTTGTTGATGGTAATTCTACGCCACCGTACTTTTAAATCTTATATGTGTATTGAACCAATCATCCAAAATAATGCACCGCTTGAAAAATATTCATTGATTATATTAAGGTAGTATAATATATGCGTAATAAAGACTAATTTAGTGTATACACACCTAATACTGTAAAGAATCCTGACTAAGCGCTCCATTCCCAGTTCGGCTGGTGTCCAGAGTGCATTATAATATATGCGTAATAAAGACATACCTAATACTGTAAAGAATACTGATTCACTGAGCGCTCCATCCCCAGATCGGCTGGTGCCCAGCACTCGCAATTCATAGACTGTATGTCTTTGCAACCCGTATACAACAGCTTCCGATACTTTATCTACAAGAGTGTCTTTCGCAGTTCTAATATCTTCTTGAACCTTCCATACTCGTATCTATGTTGTAGTAAGAGATACGTTGTAGCAAGAGGAAAAACAATATAAATGCCCAACATATACCGGCCAGTACCATGTGTATCACACACGTATCTATATACTGAACCAAACAGCTAACGCACCAGTAGACAATACCTGTAATGTATGAACTTATTATATGCCGACTGGTACCGTTGGTGAATTTAATACATAGTTTAAACCTGGAAAGTTTTATGTGTTTAAATCTTACACCCGAGACCCGGTTATATATATAAGAGATTTGAGCAGACTATGAATATTCCCATTTCACAACTCCTGTTCAATAAGAATAATATACTGAACCAAACAGCTAACGCACCAGTCGACAATACCTTTAATGTATGAACTTATTATATGCCGACTGGTACCGTTGGAGACAGGTGATTTGAATGAATTTTTTTAATTTACAGTCGTTATTGACAAGAGATTTGTCTCGTTCAGAATGAAATTTTTTTGATTTATTGATTGTTATTATTGAGATATTAAAGGTATTGTCTACTGGTGCGTTAGTTGTTTGGTTCAGTCTATTGTAATGGGGCAAAGCAAATTTGGGCAAAAAAATATATACATGTCAAACATATTAGTACCATACACAAGTGTATATATTGTCCTAGGACAAAAAGGACAATGGAAGTCCAACATATACCAGCCCCCGTGTGTAAAACATCCACACTCGTATATACATTTTAATAAGGAGAGAAAAAGTTATTTAGATAACAACACCATGTGTCAACTACGAGACTCGTATGGACATTTGCAGTAAGGCATCAGTTCTGTTTGTAAACTACAACCCACGTACTAAGTAATATCTACGAGTAATCAGATAAGACAACACTAACGTATATGCATATACACCCAGTAAGACTTAATGCAGTAACTATGTTCTCCGGAAAAAAACAATCGACCGTCAAATATAACCTAACATGTGTTGACAATGACGTAAAACACCACACAAACAAAATAAAATGCTCTGATATTACACTATGCTTGCTTGTTCGAAAATATGTTAAGAAAATACATGTACTGTTGTCAAACTATACTGAAAGGAAAAAGAAACGCATACTGGGAATTTCCGCTATATATTGTATATATGTATAATATGCTTGTGTTAATCGAATGGTACAGACATATATTAGGTTTTCGAAAGAAGACGAAAAAAAAACACATATAACACACCAATGCTTACCCCCTCAAAGTTTTATTATAGACTGCGCGGATGAACAAGCTCAGACTGTAAAGTGTTGCAATCGCTTTATTTTAAATACAAAACTGAATTGAATCGGCTTTTCAACATATGTATATGTCGTGTAATAAAGTGTACTGTGATTAAAAATGTTACAGCATCGCAGTGTTGTCCTTTCTTTAACTAGCTTTAACTAGCTGACGTCCAACTGTTTTACAAAACACCTTGGACTTTCTATAGAATAGTTCGTGGAATTGTGTATTATATCAATTAAAAAGACAAATGTGTGCCTATTATGTCAATGAAGTATGCATGTATTACCAGTAGTGTTTCCCATTTCAACGTGCATGACGTCATATAACGTTACGTACAATAAAAGCCGGGGGATTCCGCATTGAATTGCTTTATTGGCCAGTGCATATTAAAGCAAAATTTATTGGGTCACTCCTTTATTAGGCAGAAAAGTGCATATCGGAATGATAATACCATTGCTTGAACATAAACAGCATTCCCATAATGAAACCACTAATTCCTGTTGGTGAGGAAGCGTCGATTCTTACGGATGGCGGGAGGTGTACAGTACTGGTTCTACCCAGGAAAAGTGGGTGGTCTGCCTTCACCACAACAAATCGACCGTCATATATAACCTTACAATAGTAACATGTGTTAAAAATCACCACACAAACAAATAAACAAATTGTTTACGCGTCACCGCGCCAGATAAACTACATACAAACATTTTTTTCTGATATGTTATTATTTCAAAACATCTTTTTTTAAAAATATGACTATTTCGTGTCGATGTAAATGTATGCTTTATTCAGTTATGGGGTTTTCTACTTACAATGTACCCTTCGAGTGATTCCTCAGTAGGTATGCTGGAGACTCCTCGCCACTGCACGCGGACACTGTGTGTGGTGTCAGGGAACACCTTCACGTGCGTTGGAAATTTACTGAGAGCTTAAATATATAAGTAAAACTAAGTATTAAATTTTGAAAACTTAACTTGCTGTGCATTTCATGGTGCATAGACGTCGAATATGAATCGAGATTTGTTTTACTTGCGTTATGTTTTTATACCCGATATGATTAGGTGGAATAGACGCTCCTGGATCTGTTTACAATATTGTATTAGCAATCCGTTAAGCTTCACAAAGCCCAAACCTCATTTTGAATCCCCCATGTTTACTTTGTAAAAATAAATCAACATGGCGGCGTTGTCTTTTAGAAATTGTCGTTTGCGCAGGACCATTTCTACGGTTCGGATGTACCAAGTAAATCGAAGGTTATGAAGCGTGGTGTTGTTGTTCAATGTTCAGCACCTCCAGCAATCAAGCATAATTTCTTTTTTTATATTTGAATGAAAAGCATTATATCTAGCAAATAAAAGATAGCTAAATAATATAATGCGTTTATATTTTGTTATTTACACCACTATTTGTCATATGCATTTTTTAAAGTCACCCTACCCTAGAAAAATGGCCATTTCGACTAATTTTTGGTTTTCGGCTGCCAATAAAATTACAATGTAAACTTGCGGGCTCAAAATAAATGGTTGGTTTTATGAAGCTTAGCTTAGCGGATGGCTAATGCAAGATATGGTATGAAAATATATAGAAAGTAATAAAAACAAAACCTCAATTCATATTCGACGTCTAGGCACCCTGAAATGTCCAGTAGTCTCATTGTACACAATCTAACAGCCACCCACAAACCTCAGAATGTGGTCAGCTTATAAAGTTACGCTTTCTTATAAAAGCCATTGTAGCATTGTCGCTGAAATTCTTTTGTATTTGCACAGTTATAAATCGTTTTATTGAACAAATAGAACATCGTTTACTGTGAATTATCGTTTAATATATCACGGTTTGGAGTTCAATTGTAAACAATAATTTCATGAGCACGAAGGGCGAGTGAAATTATTGTTTACAATTGAACGACAAACCGTGATATATTATAGATAATTCACCGTAAACGATGTTCTATTTCTATTCTAATACCCCTAAAATGTGAAAATAACGCACACATCTGAAATCTTTCGCATTGCTTTGCTTACTCTCCTAACGTTGCATACGTTACAATGCGAAATGCGCAATGCGCAATGCTTAGTCTCCTAACGTTGCAAAAATTACAGTGATATATCGTTCAATATAACGAGATATTTTAAACTAGCTATATAGTGCGGGTGTATTAGAATTGAAAATAACACCTGTCAGAATGACTTGTGTACTCTAACTACCAGTTATCAGAAGTTAGAGTATGCCAGACAGGTAAAATGAACATGCTACACAACAAATAGAGTATGGTCTCATCTCGTTGGTTGATTTTGTCAAAAGCATTTGCTAGATTAAAATGTATGGTGACCGCCGTGTACAGCAGACTTCCAAATTGTAAATATACTTACGATTATTTGCAGTTTCCGCCCACCGCCATTCCCCTTTTGGCCCCGCTCCTGCAGTATTAAATACTTGAACCCGGACATAATAACTTGAATAGGGTTGAAGACCGATCAACATACACATGTCTGTCTGACCATAAACATCCTTTACTAATACAGTGTTTTTCTCTGGATCTGGTTCCTTATCAAAGGCTGATTCACCCAACTTGTCCTCGTAATAATGGACCTGTGAGTAAAACACAATACTTGTTTATGTAGATTAGACGTAGTCGTGAGTATGTCAATAGGGTAAAGCGGTATTTGAAGAAAGTAACTGCCAAATAACGACACAATTACACTACAAAACCATAATTATCAAAACTCTGTCCTGGTGTTCAGATCATATAATAATGCATATGTGCCGATTAAAAGTATAAGTTTAGCACGGGATCTTAAAATACCCGTGATTGAATATGCGTAAAATAAATATGAGTTGGTTAACTGTTAATTCGACGCTCCAGTTTTGTGGTTTGGCCTGGCTGATTAAAGCCGTTTATACAGTGTCTATTGAGTTTGGATTCTCAAAATATATGTTATATACATTCCTCGTCGTCGGTAGGTTTAGAAACGGTATACATATGTTGTAAAATTTGGCTATTGTTGGCGGGATAGCTACTTTAATTCGTAATGGCCGGTTAACAAGAATGTATTGTTTGTACATAATTTACATGTATGGAAGCTGATATTAATTCAGCAAGGTTTGGTGAAGGCTGTACTGGACATACGCTTGTATACAATTCTTCGGACAAAAAAGAAACACCGGACATAAAGGAAGTCGCGGACACAAGCGATGGGCACAAGCGTGCACGCTGAGTAAGTTACAAGTTAAAATGTTGATATTTAAGCTTAGCCAATATTATGCCATGAAAACATCGACATCGATTTCCTAAGGGATGTCAACGAATATTTCCAAAACCTTTAATTTGTTAAGATGGTCGCCGTTGCTAAAATAAACATGTTATATCAGGCGACAGTATTGTTTGCATATAGTCACTATCAGAAACAAACGTCAATATTTGTCTCAAATGCACATATTGGGCTTATATAAAATACCAACTGTTACCGACTCAGTGTTACATGCGTATTAGGATCGATAATAAATGAGTGGTACCCTGTATCCCTCCACTCTTCCTTTCATGTTTTCTCTGTCATCCTGCACTGGTTCCCAGTTAACCATTACACTTGTACTGTTGATAGTATCCGCGTCTTGTATGATTGGTACACTGATAGGCACTGTCAACACGGTGGAAATATAATATATAAGTATATACTAGTAACCAGTCTAAGTTGGAATTGAACTGAAATGGGTTTTAAGGCGCACCAGCACATGAAATGGTATATGGCGCCTAACTAGTATAGACCATCTGCGACGCTTGCTTGTTTTCAAGACAAACGTCTAGAAGAGTCCTCCTGAACAAACGTTGATTTTTGCCAATACCGTTTCTGATTGGCTGAGACAGGAACACCCGATAACCAAGATATACAGAAAGGCAGAAAGACAATTCATTTCTTAATAAACAAAGATAAACAAAGAGGGAAATTTCATTATTATATCGACGAGCTAAATGAGGATGGTCAACAATATTTTTATAAAAAATATAATAATTACGGTCACATGCTTCCAGTTTCAAATTTGTTTCTGCACAAACGGTCAAGCCGTTTGTATTTACAATCAAGCGTTGAAGATGATCAAGACTAGTGCCTAACAGGAATGAACGTGCCAGGCTCATCCTCCATTTACATCAAGATAAAATATAGAGAATTGACCTAGAACCTTCTTACCTGCAGTTCTGCAGTGTCGCTGCATATTCTATAGTATACACTCCATTTTCGATGGAGCCACGTTTTCAAGTTTGCATACGCGGTGTCATGATAAAGACCTTGGATGAGCATTATAAAAAATGACAAAATGATTATGTATGGGGGGAGGGGCGGGGGCCTACCCCTATGGCATGTGGCAGTGTTTTTTTGAGATTGCATTGGTTGTATTCTATCCTGGCCACCACACGAGGGTCTAAGTCGGAAAAATGTTATAACTGTGCAGGTAACGGTATAACGATAAGGCCATCCGTAAAACAATGTTGGTTTGCTGTACTAAAAAGAGCCCTACCCAAATCTTATTGCAATTCTTTAAAAAAAAGATTGTTGCTATTTTAAGAATATTTCTCCTTTAATTTCTTATGTCTTTTTACTGTCTTTGGAAGAAAAAAAATATTCACCTACCTACCTACTTTTTTGGGTTGGAGCACAGCAAACCAACATTTTTTTAAAGATGGCATAATGTTAGTGCTTTCTTGTATTTAAGTATTAACTTACATTTTATTAACTTACATTTGGTTAAAACCAGCTTGTAAACACTCTTTTTAAAAATCTAACAAAATGCATACTTTTAATGAAAAAACATCCAGAAATGTAACGCTTTCCAGAGCTTTTTTCCTTGATAAACAAGGGCCGGTATTCGGCTCCTTCCCCTAGCAAAACAAACTACCTTTTTCCCCTCTTTGGCTGAGAAAATTCCTCTAAAAAAAACTTTCTCAACATTATTATGTTTGGGATACATTTATAGAAGTTTAATTAATATGTTGTAAAATGTACCTCTTTTGCATATTTGCACACCCAAATCTTCAATTTCTGCCCAATACACTGTTCCCCTTATATCTCGAAATCGCATTATTTTTCCCCCTTTTACTCGAGTATTGCGGGATTTCTTTTCCTATTGAAGGGTCTGGGCCTCTTCCCCTTTTTCCGAAAAAACGTGCACCGTTGTAGTTTAACATAAAGGTGGTCCACAACAATGCCAATATTAAAGATAATAGCAAGCCATATTGGCATAAATAAAACTAAACATGGAATCACGGGTAGTTTAACAAGAGTCAAGATTGCCATATGCTCCTTAAAACTTAATTTACTCACTTCCTTCAGCCGAATGTATATATTGCACGGTGGAGTTTGGACCATGTCCGATGGAGTTGCAGGCACCGACCTTCACTTGATATTGCAAGTAAAAGTTCTCAACACCAACTGTTGTCACAAAGATGCCTTTTTCCAAAGCGAAGTCGTCACTTGCCACACTCTGTAACAAAAAGATATATATATAAGTTTGTCACATAACATGCGGTGTGGAAGTGTAATAACACCATTCAATATTTTCGATATTCCACTAGTGGTATAACATAACGTTAATAACGTCATGGACGTCACGTTAATGTACGTTTTCTGACGTAATGTGACGTTATAAGTTATGTAATAAATAGAATCTCACATTCGTTCTCATTCATTATGGAATTTATTAAACTCGTTAGCAAAACTGATAGAATGCTCGACAAGAACCTCGCATTATTTCAATAATGAATGAGTACTCATGTAATATCCTCTATTTGTAAAATCAATATAGTTTAATATATAGAGGATCTTAATTTTAACGAGCCTTTTGGCGAGTTAAAATTAAAAATAATTTATAATGAGTTTCATAAATCTTATATGGAATGGGAACGAGTTTAAGATCCTTTTTATCACATAATATTGCAATCAAATTAGTAAAATAATTCGGATGGACATAGAACCGCCACGACGTAAGACACACTTTAGCGCCAAAACGTCATAAAATATGTGACGTCGTAACGTCGCGTCTCACACATAACGTTGCGTATATAATAAAAGAGTTTGTGTTTTACCTCTTTACAAAATAGCAGTTTACGCCAACTTTTTAACAAACCAACAACAATGTTTTGTATAACATGCATTATTTTTATAAGCTGTCACAAATAATAAGTTTATGACTCAGATTTGGATGAATTTGAAATAAATAAAATAGTTTCAGTTAATAAACTTGCGTAGTGTTACAGGTTTAACTCAACCAATCAAAATCGTTCCAGGTTGTATTACACGTGTGTCATACAATAGAATATTAAATGGGTGTTCGACACTGCTAACAAGGGACGTTATGTTTAAAGAAGTATACAGTCTCTTGTGGTTTTTTAATAGAATAGCATAGTAATAAGCATGTGATATTGTTTAAGAAAGTCTTTTATCATCACCCATGATTTATGTTCATTATGTTATTCCCTCATGCTTATTAACCCTTAACCCGCCAAACAAGACTACAATAGCCGCAAAGGCTATTGTAAACCAGCCTGCGAGTAACGAGAACCCCCAAACACCCCTTTGTCACCTTTAAAACGCTTTATTGCACATCGCACAAAATCCTAAGTATTTCATTGGATTAGAGCGGTCACATGGTGACCCTCTATTATTCTATAGAGGGTCAGTAGGTTTCATAGAGGGTCACTAAAACAATATGGACTACAATTCAGATTCAAAGTTTACATTTGCAAATAGTTCTTTAAGGAGTTAGTAACAAACATGATAAGTAAATTAATAATGTTTTTCAACTTTACCGGTCGTAACGTCAGCGTCATGATGTCAAATTGCACGAACGTTTTAATGACGTTAACGCTCCATTAAAATGGTTAAGTATCGGTGTTTGCCTTAAAAAATGTGCTCGATGCAATAAATCAGTTATTGGGTTTGTTACTGACCCCCTACAGAAATATGTGGGGTCAGTCAGATATATAGGGGGACTCGGCTATTGCCTCGCCCCCTATAAATCTTACTGACCCCACATATTTCTGTAGGGGGTCAGTAACAAACCCAATAACTAATAGTATCACTAGAAGTGCCAAACTCTAACAAGTTAACTCATTTGATGATTACGTAATGACTTTTGTCTCTAAAATATGTTATAACAGCAAATATCCATATCTCAGTTTATTGTGACAGTATGAATTTTTCATTTTAAAAACACACTTCATTCGGTCAGTTAAGAATAAAAAAATTCTGAAAGGTGTTACACTAAGTAATACATTTTGCATTACAAAAAATGCACTAAATCATTTCACTGTTGCGTACATTTATGCTTATATGATACATCTTCAAGACTGGAACAGTTTAAACTAATTTAAAGTACGGGAGATGAGAAAATTAATTTAAACAGAAAATGATTCTTTACTACCGATGATTATATACACCCTAATGCACTGTACCCGAAATCACACTCATGGTTACACATATGAACACATTACTCGAAGTAATTACAAAATGGCAATATAAATGACAAGCATGCTAAACAGAATTATACCTTTAGCCAATCCCGATCTTGTCCAACACGCTTCCAGTAGACATAATACACCAGGCTAGGACCGCAGTGTTCAGACACATCTAACGGCTATAAAAACAAACCAATCGTTAGTGTGTACAAGTCACAAACTGTAATCACATATACAAACAGTGTCAATACTAGCACTCGTAGGATTAGTAATGATGGTCAGTGACGTGATTAAAAACTTCGAAAGATCGTTAGTCATGATCACTGTGGTTACTATCACGCATAGGACAAATCTTACTACAACATTAATAATCATGGTCAGTGACGTGATTTACAAACTTCGAATAATCCTTGATCATGATCATTGTGGTAACTATCACTCATAGGACAAATCTTAGTACAACATTAGTAATCATGGTCAGTGACGTGATTACCAAGCTTCGAAAGATCCTTGATCATGATCACTGCGGTAACTATCACTCATAGGACAAATCTTAGTACAACATTAGTAATCATGGTCAGTGACGTGATTTACAAACTTCGAACGATCCTTGATCATCATGATCACTGCGGTAACTATCACTCGTAGGACATTAGTACAACATTAATAATCATGGTCAGTGACGTGATTAACAAACTTCGAAAGATCCTTGATCATGATCACTGCGGTAACTATCACTCATAGGACAGATCTTAATACAACATTAGTAATCATGGTCAGTGACGTGATTTATAAACTTCGAAAGATCGTTGGTAATGATCACTCCGATACAATGTTTATCAAGCTTGTTAGAAAAATTATCGAAAGTAATGACATCTTGCAACACACTGCATGGTTAATGGTGGAGGCAGTTACAGTTCTCCACTGTGCTTGATCGTGCGATGACCTTTTAGATTGCGGACCCTATGATGATGTTTTCCTAAATTCTGAAAGGAAGGTAACGTTTACTGTGTGTCGTCACTCTTTTCGTGTCGTGTCCTCAACAGTTTATTCTCTTGTTTCTCTAGCTTCTGTCAAGTCAATGTGTAATTGCACTGTGGCGTTCTAGGCTTTTACTTTTTTATATTCATAAATACATGATCATCTTTGTAGTTTAATTACATTGCCTAATAGTGCTGCCTAGTTTCTTGAAGGATAGAGCGAGGTGGTGATTTTGTTCGTTACACCGTCCTGTTGAATTTGGATGACAATGTCGGGTGCATCCTAGAACCTGGTTTAAATACCCGGCGACCGTTCTGCCTCTCCACTGTTGTCAATCATTTTATGTTTGTGGTGTCGCAAACTTTGTGTTTATTTACCCTTGTAAACGCTGTTTGCTTTTTTTTACTCAGTTCTTTGGATGCTACATTTTATGTTGCCTTTTTTTGCATTTGTGGGTTATAATAGCAAACATTCCTGCAACGTTGCAGTTGAAGATATTTAGAAATGACGATAACACGTTATTATGTATGTAGTTACATACTACTGTAAGGTGTTCTACACTTTAGACATGTAAACTGTCACCGCTCCGAACTGCATCGGATTGCAAGGTGTTACTTAACTCGGGTGTTGGTTGGTTGGTTGAATGGCGTTTTACGTAATTTTCTGCACATTTAATGCCATGTATGAGGGTCGAATTTCTCGTGGTGGACGCAGACCACACACTTTTTCTGGGAAGAACCAATACCGTATGGTACAGACGCTGCGTTTGAAACCTTCTCGCCTCTCAACGTTCGGGTTCGAATCCCACTGGGAGCTCGACTTGTGAGAAAGTGTCGACTCCTAAGAATGGTGGGAGGTATACATACAGTACTGGTTCTACCCAGGAAAATGTAGGTGATCTGCCTCCGCCACAAAAAGAAAATCTACCATCATATATAGCATAAAATGTGCTGATAATTACGCCATTTACACCATTTAACCAACCAACTAAACAACAGGCAAATTATTATTTTCATCTGCAATAAAACATCACAATTACATATTTTATCATACCTTCAAATCGTGTGTCACAAATAGAAAATGGCGTGTATCATATGCAAGACGTAGCCATTTGGCTTTATGAAAATAAATTGTTTTTAAAACAACTCTCAATTAACACTTCATGAATCGTTATTAATAACCAATAAGAAAGAAATTATATTTACATCCCAGGTTATCGTTAGTGTTCCAACTTTTCCCTTTCCGCCTCCAACATTTCTGGGAGCAATAATCGGGGGAAACGCTGATATTCGGACAGTTGCTGAAACGAAAAATGTATAGTTACGAGTCCGCTTTGCATTTCCCTTCCGATCTAGTGCGGTCCAATATCACTGATATAAGTATGTTATATTATTATACCTCAGATAAAACGCTCATGCTTAATCACCATAGATAACAATGTGTAATTTTTGTATTATTATATACTAGTACCTCACCGTAAAACCCCACGTAAAATTCAAATACACGTCCGTGAAACAATTTCGACTGTTTCCCGATTATGACGCGGAACGGTCAAAAATTAAAGTACTGTTTCATGATTGTGACGCCAGAGGAAGTATATAAATAGACATGATCAAAACCCTATGCGCAAAGCGTGTACATGCTTGTTTGAGTGAAACGGGAGATGCGCAGTGAAGAAGCCTAAATTTGGTGAACGCTTCAATATTTAAAATATAATAATATAGTTGACATGGTCTGAACTATTACTTCAATATCTGTGCCGGATACGGATACAATTTGATGTTGTTAACATTGTTAAAATATTGATATAAAATTTTAAAAAACGCTTAGATCTACTTACTTTAAAACTGTTTATTTGAATTTTTTTCTGTATTTCTTTATTAAAAAAAAAGAGGTCTTCCCCCATATATTTCAATACATTTTTTTTTTCGGTATCATAAAATAAATATTGCATCCCAGTGAGGGTGACAGTGGATATTGTCAATCTGAGGAAAAATAATGTCAACCTCAACCGACATTATTTTCCTCAGGTTGACCATATCCACCGTCACCCCCGATATACTATCTGACGCGAGGGTGATAGTACAAATCGCGAGGTGATAGTAAAATAATTATCACATAAGCAACTTTGATGCGCGTTTACATGCGCACCTTTGATGCGCGTTCACATGCGCACCTTTGATGCGCGTAGGTGTGCGTACTGTTTCGGTAACGTCGTCGGCTCAGTATGTTGAAATTGCTATTTTTAACTAATCGTAACTTCAAAAGTTCTTTACCGATTTCAATAAACTACCACTCATTTTCTTAGTTACGTTATTTCAAATCCAAGGATATGACTTTCATGAAATTCAATGGTAATATTTATATATTAGGCTGACAAGTGGTCCGACGGTTAAACGATTGGTGCGGTTTATACGGAATCCTGTTAGGGCCATCACAATCTCGCGAAATTGAAAACGAGAGATTGCGAGATTGCGAAATAAATTTCGCATTCTCGTCCTGTTCTACATTGAAAAAAAAACGAAGTTTGCAAGCCAAACTCGTGCAAACATCGCAATTGTATCGCGTTTTCATTTTGACGAGATCGCGAGAATGGGAAATAAATCTCGCATTCTCGCCGTACTCTACAATGAAAAAAACGTGAGGATTGCAAATCAAACTTCGCCCAAACCTCGCGATTTTATTCTGACTAGATTCCGAGAATAAGTAATATTTTTCTTATTTTCGCCCTCTGATAAAAATGCGAGGTCTGCTAACCCAAACTTCGCGTAGTTCTCGCGATTTTTTCATTGTAGAATACTACGGAATCCTGTTAGGGCCATCGCGATCTCGCGTTTTCAATTTCGCGAGATTGCGAGATTGCGAAATAAATTTCGCATTCTCGTCCTGTTCTACCTTGAAAAAAACGCGAAGTGTGCAATCCAAACATCGTGCAAACCTCGCGATTTTATCATGTTCTCATTTGGACGAGATTGCGAGAATGCGAAATAAATCTCGCATTATTGTCGTGGGCAACAATGATACCACCAGACTAAATGTAGTTGCATTAAACTGATTCATATTGCATCATGCTACGGAATCCTGTTAGGGCCATCGCGATCTCGCGTTTTCAATTTCATAATATAAAAGCGCGAGGTTTGCACGAAGTTTGATTTGCAAATCTCGCGGGTTTTTTATTGTAGAATACGGCGAGATTGCGAGATTTATTTCGCATTCTCGCGATCTCGTCCAAATGAAAACGTGATAAAATTGCGAGGTTTGCACAAGTTTGGCTTGCAAACCTCGCGTTTTTTTCAATGTAGAGTAGGACGAGAATGCGAAATTTATTTCGCAATCTCGCAATCTCGCGAAATTGAAAACGCGAGATCGCGATGGCCCTAAAAGGATTCCGTAGTAACAATGATACCACCAGACTAAATGTAGTTGCATTAAACTGATTCATATTGCATCATGCTGATTTACTTTGTTCTGTATCACTTCGAATTTTTCGATGAATCGTTTAAGTTTTCATCGTACCGACTTGTATTTTATTGTATTGCATTAGCTTTTTTGTCAAATGGTTTGTCATTGCACTGAATTACGGAATCCTGTAAGGGCCATCGCGATCTCGCGTTTTCAATTTCGCGAGATTGCGAGATTGCAAAATAAATTTCGCATTCTCGTCCTATTCTAGATTGAAAAAATCGCGAGATTTGCAAGCCAAATTTCGTGCAAACCTCGCGATTTTATCACGTTTTCATTTGGACGAGATCGCGAGAATGCGAAATAAATCTCGCATTCTCGCCGTATTCTACTATGAAAAAAACTCGAGATTAGCAAATCAAACTTCGTGCAAACCTCGCGCTTTTATATCGGCCTATTGTACGATGAAAAAATGCGAAAATTACGCGAAGTTTGGGTTAGCAAACCTCGCGTTTTTTTCTTCGATGTACCAGAGGGCAAAAACAAGAAAACATATTTCTTATTCTCGTAATCTAATAAGAATAAAATCGCGAGGTTTGCACGACGTTTGATTTACAATCCTCGCATTTTTTTCATTATACAATATGCCGATATAAAATCGCGAGGTTTGCACGGTTTGATTGCAAATCTCGCGTTTTTTTCATTGTAGAATACGGCGAGAATGCAAGATTTATTTCGCATTCTCGCAATCTCGTCCAAATGAAAACGTGATAGAATCGCGAGGTTTGCACGATGTTTGGCTTGCAAACTTCGCGTTTTTTTTAAGGTAGAATAGGACGAGAATGCGAAATTTATTTCGCAATCTCGCGAAATTTAAAACGCGAGATCGCGATGGCCCTAACAGGATTCCGTACTGAATGATTTCTACTTGCGTCGTATGGTTTGAAATCTTACACCGTATCACTTCATTTCGAACCGTATCAATTCACTTTGTAACGAATGAACAGAGTTTACACGTCGCATCGAATCAATATGTACGTCATCAAATGACTTCATGTTGAATTAAATGGCATGTCATTGTATCCACATTTTGACGGTTATGGCTTCCCATAAAAGGAGAAGATATTTGCTTGGGTGGTCAGCGTATATATAAAATATAGTACTATGACTTGCTGGTCACGTGTCAGTACAATGTAACTGGGTGAGGCGTATGTCATGTGCCTACGGCATGATATTCCAGTGTGGCAGCACTATAAAACAAGACCTCGGTCTGAGGGTGTCTCGCCCACCGCGGCAAACCGCATTTGAAATATTTTATTAAATATGTGCTTAAATGATGTTCACCAAAGACAACACTTCATATGACCAAGTATCAAACAAATAAAAGTGAAATAATCATAAGAAGTTAAGTTACTGAGGTTAAGTGGTTTAACCAAGGTTAATTAAAGTTATCAGAAAAAGTTAACTGAGGTTAACTTACCTAACCAAACTGATGCTTAGGGTAAATAATGCAAAACGTGATCTTGACCTTGGTATTTTTTGTCGTTCAGCGATGTCCACCCATGCCAACCATACATATGACCAAGTATCAAAGACATAAAGTTAGGCAATGACAAAGTTAACCAAGGTTAAGTTACATAACCAAGGTTAAGTTTGGGGAAAATAAGCAAAATATTACCTTGACCATGGTAATTTTTGTCGTTCAGTGATGTCCACAAATGCCAACCATTACATATGACCAAGTATCAAACAAAGAAAATGAGGCAATCACATACAGTTAACCGAGGTTAAGTTACCTATTACCTTGACCTTGGTAATTTTGGCATTACGTGATGTCCCTTGTCCCAACAAAGCATCTGACAAAGATTCAAAAAAATTCGAGCAGCGGTTGTTGAGATAAAGTTGATTTAAAATGTGGACGTCGCCGCAGCCGGAAAAGTAACTGCTTTGTCTCGCTATCCACTATGTGGGCGAGACAATTAAGTATTACTATTAACCTCCCTACATATACTTCACACATATCTGTAGCAGGTATAAACAATTTAGTTATTGGACGGGAGATTTAATTCAAGAACTTACTGGAAGGTTTGCTAGCCTCCTGGCTTCTGCCTAAACTATTCACAGCTCGAACTCTGAATCTATAGCTAGTATTCGGTATGAGGTTTACCAGAACGAAGGCACGTTGGTCTGATCTCTTGCTACTATGTGTGGCTTCGTCCAATACCAGATACTCAGGAATATCTGAAACATAAACATGTTTACTAACTTAGGTCTTAATCTTTCATGGCATTGTAGTTTCTCAAATATGCTCGCACTCGAGTAATATACATATGTCAATTAGGCCAACACGTCGCATTTGAATGCAAAGTGGAGTGCGCGTCGGAAAGATTTAGAAAGATTCTAGTTTCGGGGGAAAAAAAGGATTAGATGTAGAAATTAATTAGCGATTCCTTTTAATGGAATAATGTTTGTTTTGACGTTCGATGGAGATGATCATGATAGAATGGTGTCCAATATCCGATACTGATCCTGATGAAATGAGGAAATATGTCATCTCCTGTAAAAAGAGTAAGGGGAAGTAATACTTTTATTATAAAATGTAACATTCTGGTAATTATCTACCTTACAACACCACTGTATTAACGCAACTCACTATAGCTATACTTGTATTATTGTAAGAAACTGTTATGTGTTTTGGGCCAGAGGCCTTCATTTACTTAAAATTGTTGATTTTGAATGGTTAAAAGTAAGAAAATTATAAAAAAAAGTATGTATAAAAGTCGAACAAGAAATTTAGAATTCCAAGAACACAGTCAGTCAAAAACACGCATTCAAAGCAAACAACAATTTATTTGACGGACGACGGACAAAGATAACCCGTAAGTGTCTGCCATGCATGCTACGCAGGCGACACAAAAATAGCGTAGATCTCGCGGGCAAATAATGAACTTTGCTTTAAATTAACATTTCCAGAGGTGTATTTTCGCCAGAACTATATATAAGATCATGTTACCTGCTACAAGAACTTCCCACATGTCGGGTTTAAAGTTCGTCTCTCCTTCTATAGCGTAGCCATGGACGGGACTGCCATGGTTTATGTCCGTGCCAACGGTCCACACGATCCTTGCCGACCGAGACGTGATAGTCTCGTCGTCAACATATACCCCTGCAGGAGGTCCCGGTGGTCCTGTAGGGTAAGAGTAAATGTACGGTTTTGTTTAACATATATAACCTTATAATGCGGAAGAATATGAAACGAGTTGACGTGATATAGTTTGTTTTTGTATTTTACAAGCCTTAGCGAGTAAAATATTAAATTTATTCAACAAGTTCTTTCACATTATGTCATTGTTTTATCATGATATCATTTGTTAGTAAAATTCACTACCGTAATATGTAAATAGCGATACTAGTACCGTTGAACTTTGCATGACGTTATCCGATGTAATTACACCTGGTAATATAAAACTAACGATCAGAGATTAAGTCCACCCCTCTCCACAACCTACCCACCACCTATCCAATAATGGTAAAAAGTGAAATCAAGCTGTCGCAGGGCTACAGTTTTAAGGGAACAATTTAAATACATGTAGTCATCAAATAATATTAAGTTCAGAAATACAATATGCTTTAAAACGATACCTCGCACTTCCACATAAGCCGACCTAGAAGCGGAATTGAAGGTCGTCATGGCTGCACATGTGTAGAGTCCCGAGTTTTTGTACTGGGCATTAGTAATGTAGAGGCCGTCGATGCCTTGTTTCCGACCCTGAAAAACGTAGGACAAATGGCTTTATCATATCACATGCGATGTGGAAGTGTAATAAATAGCATATGAAACACTAGTGTAATAAACATGACAATGAAGGCGAAATCATTTCTCGGTCATTTTCGTTCAGACCTGTGTGCAATCGCAATTGCCTCGTCGATTTCCGTAACCGTTAAAAATACCGAATGACGAACATTCGGTGTCGCACGGAGACGACCGAAGCAACAATTGACGTCATCATGTATAATTAAACGTCACCATACGACAATATAGAATCTCACATTCGTGTCTATTAATTTTAGTATTGAAATTCTGTTTTAATTTGTGTAAGATTCTCCATTTATTGCACCACTAAAGCGAATCAAGCAATGGCATTGTTTGAGAGTGTCACATAGTGGAGAGTATATTTAAGCCTGCGCTGGTGGGTGTGATGTTGCACCTTAAATTATCTCTCAATACCAGACTTAATTTAACCGAGTCTGCTACTTTTCGCTATTGTTTGTGTTCGTTGCTTCCAAGGGATCCCATTTTCAGTAAGGGATCCCATTTTCAATAAGGGATCCCATTTTCAGGGTTAAAGACAAGCATATCTTGTATACACATTTCTTGTAATAAAACCCATGATATGAAACCAAATAATTTGTTTAGTATTTTTAATACTTAATATAAATATTGTAATATCATATATATGTTTGTAAGCGTGGGCTGGAATTGATCTCCCCAACCCACCGTAAACCAAATTACGAGGGAAATTAATTAGTCAACCAGTATGGTGGCCGAGAAAAAGATGATTACGCGCGGAAATAGAAACACGTGTACTTACAATGAACTAGAAGGGTGTTCCACGGAACATTTGTGTCGGTTGCAGGTTAAAGTGTGACGGACGACGGACGGCAGACGACGGACAAAGTGATCCCTGCCATGCTACGCAAGCAACACAAAAACTATGTGACAATTGATACATTTGATGATAGATAATTCACGCGTTAGAATGGCCGTACGTACGACAGGTGGTAATAGGTACATACAATAACATATTCAGGTGATAATTCAAAGTCGATAGTTCTCCCGTTCAGTTTCCATATATACGTGAGATCGTAGCTAGCACTGTCGTAGGAAGCCCGGCAATACAGGAAGGCCGTATGATTGAGTGATACAACCGTCGACGCTGGTACATCCGAAATTGTGAAGCCCTCTAGAAAGAAAAACAAAGAACTCTTTAAAATCAATATTCATCATTTAATCTCTTATAAAATCAATTAATATTGTTAAGTAATGTCAACGAAGTGTAGTGGAAATTCGTCGTTTTTTAAAACAGAAATGTATAAAATATTACTGGAGTAACGTGTTCTGGCAGCTTTGTTTCCCCTCGAGTGGGCATTGTGGGACCGCATCGAGCCATTCACATAGAGCTACCCCGGAGCTACTCGTGTAGCTCTATGCGAGGGGGGCTCTATGCGGGAAACAGGATTTTTACTAGTTCGCAAACTTGAAAAGCAAAGCTCTATGCGAACGGAAGGCATAGCCAAACCGCACACAGCACCAACACTGATAATGATGGGTACACTATATCGGATGTGCAGTTCTTTTCTTTCATTGTCGGAGATATAATAATAATAATTATATGAAAATGCGTTGTTTTTTTACCGATTGTTTGGTGTCTGAATGTTTTTAATAAATCGCAAACTTAAAAAGCGAAGCTGTATGCGAACGGTAGGCATAGCCAAACCGCACACAGCGTCAGCACTGATAATGATGGATACACTATATCGGATGTGCAGTTCTTTTCTTTCATTGTCGGAAATATAACAATAACAATGATAGGAAAATGTTTACCCATTGTTTACAAATGCTGCACTGGTGTCAGAATTTTTTAAATAAATCACTTATTTTCTGTACAAGTGTACATACGTAAACTAAGCGAACTATGGATGTTGATTAAAAACGTTATACCAACGGAAGAAATCTATGGCAAGCGGAATTATATATTTAAGCTAGAGGGATATCGCTCCAAGGTAGAGAGATATTTCTCAAACAAACAAGATATCTCTAAGAAAAGATATATATCAGGGATATCGCTCTAAGAAAAGTTGTTTCTCTCTAAGTTACATAGATACCTTGTTTTTGAATAAACACTTTTTCCGATTTTCATAGAAATCAGATATAAACGTACTTTTTCGCGCGTGCTAGACTCCTTCTAAACGGGTCGAACGGGTGACCGACCGATTCGCCACTGATCGAGGCGCTCTGGCAGGACGGGTCCGTACCCGGCGCGCAGTCTCGACAGTGATGTGCAAAGTACAAAAGGAATTGAATTGCGTTTATATTTTTACTGAGACATGATGATTCTTGCACATTTATAGGTTTGAGAAGGGATACAACTCTGTATTATATTTTAGAGTCAGGGTCCTTAGTCTACGGATACTACAGCTATGTCACTACAAACATTCAAGCATCTGCTGTAAGCTTAAAGTGTTTGTCTTTAATAGTTACTCAGATATGAGATGTAGTACCACGAGACGCACGGGGCGTATAAGTTTGGTGAGAATCGACGCGGAATTGTGTCCCCTGGTCCGATTTACAAGCAAATAATGGTCTAAAGATCGGGTTAAAATGGGAGCTCTATGCCCCCCCCCCCCCCCCACACACACACACACACACCCACCACCCCCACAACCCAGAGCTCCCATATCTGCAGAATCTCACCTCGTGATCCTGGAGATATGCCATATCCACAAGAATATATATACAGTACTTTCATTTTATTAAAATGGAATACAAAAACCTGTATCGACACTTGCGTCTTCCGATTCCGTGTCATTATACTACGGTGTCGTTATACTACGGTGTCATTATACTACGGTGTCGTTATACTACGGTGTCATTATACTACGGTGTCGTTATACTACGGTGTCATTATACTACGGTGTCGTTATACTACGGTGTCATTATACTACGGTGTCGTTATACTACGGTGTCATTATACTACGGTGTCATTATACTACGGTGTCGTTATACTACGGTGTCGTTATACTACGGTGTCATTATACTACGGTGTCGTTATACTACGGTGTCGTTATAATACGGTGTCGTTATACTACGGTGTCATTATACTACGGTGTCGTTATACTACGGTGTCATTACACTACGGTGTCATTATACTACGGTGTCGTTATACTACGGTGTCGTTGCGAGCTTTCTTACGAAGTTAATTAATGAAATAATCATTACTAAAGCAAGTGTTTTTGAAATATGCTTCATCTCTTGTGGATATGTCATAGCTCCAGGATCATATATACTCGGATATGTCATAGCTCCAGGATCATATATACTCGGATATGTCATAGATCCGGGATCAGATATACCCGGATATGTCATAGCTCCAGGATCATATATACTCGGATATGTCATAGCTCCAGGATCATATATACTCGGATATGTCATAGCTCTGGGATCAGATATACTCGGATATGTCATAGCTCCAGGATCATATATACTCGGATATGTCATAGCTCCAGGATCATATATACTCGGATATGTCATAGCTCCGGGATCAGATATACTCGGATATGTTATAGCTCCGGGATCATATATACTCGGATATGTCATAGCTCCAGGATCATATATACTCGGATATGTCATAGCTCCGGGATCAGATATACTCGGATATGTTATAGCTCCGGGATCATATATACTCGGATATGTCATAGCTCCAGGATCATATATACTCGGATATGTCATAGCTCCGGGATCATATATACTCGGATATGTCATAGCTCCAAGATCATATATACTCGGATATGTCATAGCTCCGGGATCATATATACTCGGATATGTCATAGCTCCGGGATCATATATACTCGGATATGTCATAGCTCCGGGATCATATATACTCGGATATGTCATAGCCAGGGATCATATATACTCGGATATGTCATAGCTCCGGGATCATATATACTCGGATATGTCATAGCTCCGGGATCAGATATACTCGGATATGTCATAGCTCCAGGATCATATATACTCGGATATGTCATAGCTTCAGGATCATATATACTCGGATATGTCATAGCTCCGGGATCATATATACTCGGATATGTCATAGCTCCGGGATCATATGTACTCGGATATGTCATAGCTCCGGGATCATATATACTCGGATATGTCATAGCTCCGGGATCATATATACTCGGATATGTCATAGCTCCAGGATCATATATACTCGGATATGTCATAGCTCAGGGATCATATATACTCGGATATGTCATAGCTCCGGGATCATATGTACTCGGATATGTCATAGCTCCGGGATCATATATACTCGGATATGTCATAGCTCCAGGATCATATATACTTGGATATGTCATAGCCAGGGATCATTTATACTCGGATATGTCATAGCTCCGGGATCATATATACTCGGATATGTCATAGCTCCGGGATCATATATACTCGGATATGTCATAGCTCCAGGATCATATATACTCGGATATGTCATAGCTCCGGGATCATTTATACCCGGATATGTCATAGCTCCAGGATCATATATACTCGGATATGTCATAGCTCCAGGATCATATATACTCGGATATGTCATAGCTCCAGGATCATATATACTCGGATATGTCAAAGCTCCAGGATCATATATACTCGGATATTTCATAGTTCCGGGATCATATATACTCGGATATGTCATAGCTCCAGGATCATATACTACTCGAGGCTAAAGTCTCTCGTAACGTCCTGCATACTAATATATGGCATGTTTATCCGAGGTGGTACACACTTCCAGATCACTTTACTTATTTTATTGGCAACAAACATGTTTTAAACAAAAAGGTTATCTAAACATGTACCAATACATACGCATAATTTGGACACGTGTTGTGTTCTCCGCTGTAGCTATTTCGTTAGTAGCCCGACAAGTGTACATCCCCTGGTCACTGTTCTGTATTTCCCTCATAACTAGGTCGAATCGTGTCGTCATGCCCAGTCGTCCACTTGTACCACCAAGTAACAGGTTCAAGTTGACACCATTCTTGAGCCAACTTACCTAAATAAAACAGACATCGTGTTTTATAAACTGAAACAACATGTAGATCGAAGCGTCCTCTCGTTAAAACAGGCAAAACCATTGAAAAAATGGCATAACGCTTGAGTCATATGGACCAAATTAACACAAAAATAATTCCATCACAATCGGCTTAACTTCACTGCCTTGACATATAAAACTATAAAAAAATAAGTTATAAATAGCCACATCTAGAATAAATTATTTTCAATAGGTCCCCCTTTTCGATATGCTTTTGAATGGGGCCGTTTTTTGACAAATGTAATTATTGTCGTCTGAGAGAAGCGAATTAGACGATAATTAATTTCTCTTGATGTGAGGGATTCTCATAGGAGGCGCACTCTCAGTGGGTGCACGTGGCGTGTTTATAACGCCAGTTTTTGCCATTTGCTTTGGATGACTGATTAGTTAATACGTTCAAATTTTAGTTTCATAGTAAAACCTGTTGCAGTAACTTATATTATGAATTGATGACATTTCAGGATATTGTTGTTGTCCGAGTTGTATTGGTTCCATTGATTATTGAACCGTTTATACTTTTGATAGTTAAAGGTCAAGTCCGAGATCTTATCCTGAGTGATACTTCGAATAAAAATGTTATCGATACATGTTTCACAGACGTGGGTTTTTCGCGGACGGCATGGTATCACATTGATGGTGCTCTGTAAAAAGTACGATGTGATTGATGGAGCTGGTGCAATGAGGCCGACATGTTATATCTCAGAAATAATAGCATTTATGTATGTTTAATTATCAGCATTGATAGTTGCATAAGTAATTCAGTCGAAGGAAGATGTCTTACAATGATTGGTTGTATGATATAAACGTAAATATAGAAGAGTATCTCCCTTGTGTATTCAGTAGTGGAGAAGTATTACGTTCGCTTTATATTGTACTGTATAGCTCGGTACAGTGTTGCGTATGTCATGTGCCAATAAATATGTGATGAATTGAATTGAATGTTGTTTAACGGCTCATCAACACAGTATGGGTTATTTAGAGGCGCCCCAGAGAGAGGGGAAGGATACATAGGAATCCGGGAACCTTCTCTACTCTTATTATCGAATAGATTCCTATGGTTCTTTAACGTGCTCGGAGGATAGACCGATACACGGGACCGCCCGGTTTACGTCCCCATCCGATGGGGCTAAGGGAAAGTGTCTTGCCCAAGAACACACCGACGGAACTCAGTGGCACCACGGAGGATTGAACCCGGGGCCTCCGGTTACAAATCCGCCGCGCTACCGACTGCGCCACGCCAGCCCTCAAATATGTGATGAGAGATTGATATAGTTTATATGTGTAGTTTCTTATGATCCGTATTATACCCTAAAGGCGAAGTGTTTGTTATTAATTAATGTAAATAAGGTCAGTCAGTCGGTCGTCCAATGGCTTATACCAAAAGTATGTGATGAGAGATAATATTAGGTTTGCATTGTTGTCGTGTTACTCCTATGAGAAGGGTGAGTGTTAATTATACCACTCAGAGAGTGGTATGTTATCGTATATTCTCGTTTTTTCGTGCGCCTGGTGCGCGTCCAATAAAGGCTTTATTAACTACGCCGGATGCGGGTCTAATTTACTGAGTATTACGGAAGCAGGCAGGGGTGGAGAAGATAGACTTTCAGAGTCGATATCACAGTCATCAAAAAGAAATTAGCAACACACTGACTCGGAATAAAGACACTTGAAAATTAAATGTTAATATATCTAGTAGTATGTGCGTTTGGAGAAGTTTTTAACAGTATTTAACGTAAGCAAAAAACAAAACACAATACAAAATTTAATGCCATGGATAGCTGTCCTTTGACTGGAAGCTTATACATGTATATGTATTAACCACCGCGATGGTGACGGCGTTTCGGCACCAAACCAGTTCGATATGATAAATGTGTCAAACGATAAAGTATTTATTGCACCTTATGTACGGAATCCGCCTCTACACTACATCGTATGACGTTGCATTATCTGGGGTTTTGTTTGCTTCTTTGTTTGTTTGTCTGTGTTTTTTGTTTTTTTGTTTGGTGTTTAACGTCATTTTAAGCACATTTTAGGTTATATAAGACGTCGTTTTTTGTGGTGGAGGCAGATTACCAATGTATTCCTGGATATAACCAGTACTGTCTACCTCCCACCATCCGTAAGAATCTGCTCTTTCTCACTTACAAGTTGGGCCCCCAGTGGGATTCGAATCGGCAGCGGCTAACAACGAGAAGGTTTACAACACAACGTCGTTAAGCCACAGTGGCACTCTCCTTACCCGAGATACGTGAGCCGCTCTTCACTACACGGTATGGTGATTGCTTACCTGAGGTACGGGTGCTGCCTCTACACTAGAATGTATGGTGACGGATTACCTGAGGTGCGGGTGCCGCCTCTACACTACACGGTATGGCGATGGCTTTCCTGAGGTACATGTGCCGCCTCTACACTACACGGTATGTTGATGGCTTACCTGATATACGGGTGCCGCCTCTACACTACACGGTATGGCGATGGCTTACCTGAGGTACGAGTGCCGCCTCTACACTATTCGGTAGGGTCATGACATACCTGAGGTACGGGTGCCGCCCCTACACTACACGGTATGGTGATGGCTTACGTGAGGCATGGGTGCCACCTCTACTCTACATGGTATTGCGACGGCTTACCTGAGGTGCCGCCTCTACACTACACGGTATGACGATGACTTACCTGAGATACGGGTGCCGCCTTTACTCTACATGGTATGTTGATGACTTACCTGAGATACGGGTGCCGTCTCTACTCTACATGGTATGGCGATGACTTACCTGAGATACGGGTGCCGCCTTTACACTACATGGTATGGTGATGACTTACCTGAAGTACGGGTGCCGCCTTTACTTTAAATGGTATGTTGATGACTTACCTGAGATATGGGTACCGTCTCTACTCTACATGGTATGGTGATGACTTACCTGAGATACGGGTGCCACCTTTACTCTACATGGTATGGTGATGGCTTACCCGAGGTACGGGTGCCGCCTTTACTCTAAATGGTATGTTGATGACTTACCTGAGATATGGGTGCCGTCTCTACTCTACATGGTATGGTGATGACTTACCTGAGATACGGGTGCCGCCTCTACTCTACATGGTATGGTCATGACTTACCTGAGGTACGTGTGCCGCCTCTACACTACACTGTATGCCGATGGCTTACCTGAGGTACGGACGCCGCATTTACACTACACGGTATGACGATGGCTTACCTGATGTACGGTTGCCGCCTCTACACTATATGGTATGGTCATGACTTATCTGAGGTTTGGGTGCCCCCCCCTACACTACATTGTATGGTGACGGCTTACCCGAGGTACGTGTGCCGCCTCTACACTACACGGATGGCGATGGCTTACCTGAGGTACGGGTGCCGCCTCTACACTACACGGATGGCGATGGATTACCTGAGGTACTGGTGACGCCCCTACTCTACATGGCACGGTGACGGCTTTCCTAAGGTACTGGTGCCGCCTCTACACTACACGGATGGCGATGGATTACAGGAGGTACTGCTGCCTCCTCTACTCTTCATGATATGGTGATGACTTACCCTGAGGTACGGGTGTCACCTCTACTCTACATGGTATGATGATGACTTACCTAACGTACGGTTGCCGCCTCTACTGTACATGGTATGGTGATGACTTACCTGAGGTACGGGTGCCGCCTCTACACTACACGGATGGCGATGGCTTACATGAGGTATGGGTGCCGCCCCTACTATATACATGGTATGGTGACGACTTACCTGAGGTACGGGTGCCGCCTCTACACTACACGGATGGCGATGGCTTACATGAGGTATGGGTGCCGCCCCTACTATATACATGGTATGGTGACGACTTACCTGAGGTACGGGTGCCGCCTCTACACTACACGGATGGCGATGGCTTACATGAGGTATGGGTGCCGCCCCTACTATATACATGGTATGGTGATGACTTACCTGAGGTACGGGTGCCGCCTCTACTCTACATGGTATGGTGATACTTCCTCCAATTGGCGCTAAAGTGATTGGCGACAATGGATGCTTGGCAAAGTTTGGCGCGAAATCTAAAATCATATTGAAGTATATTAATACCGCAATCATTGTTTTTTCTCGAACAAACAAAACCACGCTCACTTGTGATAATACATATTATTATTCCATTAAATCTGAACTGTAAATAAACTTAACACAAATCCATTCATTTCTGATAACACTAAAGGCGTGCTCAGTGGCAGAATTTACGGCTCGTCAACATAGTATAGAGCCGACTCAGAGAGAGGGTCAGGATACATAGGACTCCGGGAACGACATGCCCTATTCCTACTAACCAATATATTACTATGGTTATTTAAGGAGCTCGTGGGATAGACTCTGATAAACGGGACCACCCAATTTACGTCCTCATCTGACGGAGGGCTAAGACTAAGGGAAATGGAACGTGCCTTTTACAAGAACAGACCGGTACTCAGTGGCGTCGACGAGAGTCGCCGATGGCAAATGATACAAACTGTGAAAAATTCAGTAGTATTTATATACCATAGCCATTCATAGAACAAGTAGGCTTTATGATAAATATATATATACGAAATTTATTTTGACAGTTTTTGAATATCGACTATGTGTGTTGATTTGACCTTTATATAAATATAAACAAAATCAACGAATTCGCGACATTTTCTATGGAATGCGGGTTGGGACATGCTAATTGCCATTTGCCATTTGCTATTTGCCAATTGCTGATTGCCATTTGCCATTTGCCATTTGCTATTTACCACTTGCTGATTACCAAAGCGACATGAAAAGCCAATTTCACAAATAACATTTATTTAATTATAAAATATTTCTTTCAAAAGTCAAAAGTTTACATCAACAAATGAAATCGCCAATAATATATCACCAGTAATATATATATCACAGGCAAAATAAGGCAAATGGCAATTAACAAATAGCAAATGGCAATTGGCAAATAGCAAATGGCAAATAGCAAATGGAATTTGGCTAATGGCAAATGGCAATTTGCTGCCATTTGCCATATCCTATTACTCATGAATTATTATCACAGGAAATCGAAAGTATATACATATACGCACGTTTTATATACAATAGTTTTATTTGAACCACACTGATAAAATGAATTTTACAATATAAAAGATAAAGCGACATAAAAAGCCAAATTCACAAATATCATATCAAAAATTATTTAATTATAAATTATTTCTTTTAAAATTCACAATTTGCAAATAGCAACCGGCAATTGGCAATTGGCAAATAGCAAATGGCAAATGGCAATAGGCAAATGGCAATTAGCATGTCCCAACCCGCATTCCATAATTTTCAAACGTGTCGGCATGAATCGTATCTACTACAGTAAAAAAGGCGAGTGTTTGTGGAACGAAAGCATGTTCTCAAATACCCAAAATTCGCATCAGTCAAGTTTCATGAAATCAATAACATAATGACACTAGCTGAACTACTCACAAATAACTGTAAGCTGTCCAGTACTAAACGTGGTTCCGTGTTGGTTTGTCGCCGCGCATTGATACATGCCTTCGTCACGTGACTTTTCCGCGTTGAGGATCTTCAACACGCTACCTTTGACCTCCAATTGGCCCGCAATAGTGGACAGCAGTTTACCGTTCTTGTACCACGTGTACAAAGCTCGTGGTCGGGCTACGGCTTTGCAAAACCATTCGAATGTCATACCTGGATCTACAAACATGTCTTTGATAGCGATCGGGAAGTAGGGTTTCGCTGAAATTATAAAAAAAAAAAAATGTTGAAAGGTGTATATATATATGTTGGTGGGTTCGTGCGTGCGTGCCTATAACTCATAAATACAACTGACATCAAAAAACACTGTCAAGCTCGAGATATCCGGAAATTATTAGGTGTATTCATAAGTTTGGCGGAGCTAAGTTTCCAAATACGGCGTCTTGCGAGCTATTCGAGATGAAAACATAGAATAACAAGGTGGAACATATAAAGTCGTTAAAGTTCCCCGTCCATGTTTTGTTTCATGAACATGTTTATGTTTATTTAAGTCGAAATCAATACACAACAATATATATTTACAATTCACACATTGCAATATCTGTGAAAAGCGAGAACGGTTTTATTTGATGACGTAGAAAACTTTGAACGGGTAAATTAATCCACAGGTAAATGTATTTATCAATTATCTGGCAATAATTGTGCAGCTAAAATTCAGATTTACCTCATTTCCCCGTGAGGCCACGCAGTTGTAAAAATAGTATCTACGTCATGCAAATAATACTTATTTATACATACAATTTAGTAGCGGTTTTAAATATATGTTTCTCTCCGGGACTATCAGGAAATGTTCATATGATGTTTAAGAGTTATATTAGTTAATTGATAATACTACAAAAAGGGTGGCCATTCATCTTTAAGAGTCGTTACAAAAAATGACCTTATGGAAGTGACATGCATGGACATATGGTATTAAAGGTTTATACGTCTGATTTGTTTGCAGCCATTGCGTAATGTCATCAGAAACCACGCCGAAAGCGCGAACTGGAGCCGTGCCGCATAGTCATCATATATTTACGATTCGTAGTTCTATGGTCGATACGGAATATAAAATCATAAGAGGTATGATTCGTACGGCTGGGGTACGGGGTACGGGGTATGCAATAAGTACTCGCATGATTCGTACAGCTGGGGTTCTCGACGTAGTCTGTAAGGGGGATCGCCAGGCCACTGGGACGTGTGTTTTGTTTTTGATGTGGTGGGGTGGGGGAGAGAGCGCGTGGTATCTGAATGTCCCTCTACCTTAAAACCACGGTAATTGTGCCATACGCGCCATCGAGAGTGATTTAAATACTATGCTTTGCTTGTTTTTGGTGCTTTGTGTGAGGAAACTATCCAGCTGGCTTACGGAACGTCGTTGGTTCTACCCAGGTGCATGCCTGTGCACGAAAATTGCCTGGAGAGGCATATGGGGTGTTCTTTCACCAATGGAAGCTGGAAAGTCGCCATATGACCTTAGCTGTTGGTGCGACTATAAAATCAATATAGTTCACTTGTTTTCCATCGATGTTAATTTGTTGTTTTTTAATTTTTTGTTTATTACTTACACTCAATGGAAACTGTCAAATATTTCTCTGCCACACTGCCGGATCCTCTCGTGCATTTACATATGTAGGTACCCTCGGCCTGGAGCGGGGCGTTTGGGATGGTCAGTACGCGGTTTTTGTGCGACAGTACCGTCCCTGGCTCGAACGCTCTGCCATCCTCGCGTCGCCATGTGTAGAATAGAGGATGACTGAAAACATTTAAGAAATATGCCCATATAAAAATGATCCTAAAAATATTTTAGCGGGACTTAAAAATAATAGATAAATGTTGCTTAAATGAAAGCTTGTAAACATTTTAATAGCTAAAAACAATGCAGTTTACTGTTTGCTGTTATGACATTTAAGTGCATTTGTTTAAAAAAAAATGACATTCTATAAAAAAAAAAGAAGAAGGAAATCCGCATATTCACATGTCTCGCCTAACGGGATCTTAAAAAAAAAAAATGATGCTTAAATTTATGAAAGTTTGTAAACATATTAATAACTAAAAACAAGGAAGTTTACAGTTTGCTGAGATGACATTTGATTAAAAACAAAATGCCTCTAAAAATCAAAAATAATTATAAAAAAAATCACAAGCTCCAAAAAGTAGGTCAAGGTCATAGATGAAATCCATGCATCCAAAAAGATGCACTACCCAAGACAAAACTATGTCAAAATAGAACGTTTTGTCTTTCAAAGATTGAGCTATAAACTAATAAAGGTTTAAAGCATTTAGTGCATAATTATAGTTCATGAGAAAATGATGTATTACATAACAATTAAAGTTATCTGCCCTTTGCTTGGATGGTGAAGGTCAACACATTCACATTTGCTTTTTGACACGTTGTGATGTACTACCCAAAAAACAACTATAAGCGAAGTTTGAAAGGTCTAATGCATAAGGTTTGTGAGAAAGTGACCTAAACGCAAATGTTGAAGGTAAAAATGATTATCTGCACCTTGCTTGGAGGGTCAAGGTCACATCCACATTTACTTGGTCACTTGCAATGTACCATTCAAGATACAACTATAAGCTTGCAGTTTACTACCATTCAAGATATAACTATAAGCAAAGTTTGAAAGGTCTTAGTGACCTAAACGTAAAAAATGAAGGTAAATATTATAAGGTTATCTGCCCTTTGCTAGGAAGGTCAAGGTCACATCCACATATGCTTTGTCACGTTGCGATGTATCACCCAAGATACGACTATAAGCAAAGTCTGAAAGGTGTAGTGCATACAATTTTCTAGAAATTGACCTCAAAGCAAAAGTTGAAGGTAACAATTATTAAGTTATCTACCCTCTGCTTGGAGGGTCAAGGTCACTTCCACATTTGCTTTATCACGTTGTGATGTACCACCCAAGATACAACTATAAGCAAAGTTTGAAAGGTCTAGTGCACACAGTTTATGAAAAAGTGACCTAAACGCAAAAGTTGAACCTAAAAAACATTAAGTTATCTGCCCTTTGCTTGAACGGTCAAGGTCACTTCCACATTTGCTTTGTCACGTTGCGATGTACCACCCAAGATACAACTATAAGTAAAGTTTGAAAGGTCTAGTGCATACAGTTTTTGAGAAAATGACGTAAACGCAAAAATTGAATGTTGACGCCTTCGCCGCCGCCGGAAAAGCAACACCTAAGTATCCTTTTTTGCTTCGAAAAGGCGAGACAAAAATGATCCTTAGAATAACTATCATTATGTTTATAATTTTTAAATTGATATTTCCCCAATAATTAAATTTGTTTCTGTTTTTTTCTCCCATACAATCCCTGAACATCACCCTTTGTCAGGACCTCAATCTGTTAGCTGTACGCCAGGGTAAAAATAATAATATTATTAGTTAGCTTAACGATAAATTCATACACTTGGTCAGTTGATTTATTGACAGCTGAGGTCTAGATAAGTAGATCGAGAAATGTCTTTAATTAACATTAAATTCAATTTAATTCAACGGGTAAGATACCCTCGTATACGTATAGTTTTACTTACGTTCCGTAGGCTATACACTCCAGCCTGATGGTGCGTCCTCTCAGCGCCGGACTGGGGAACGCGTGGGTGTTGATAATTGGCCCATAGTTGTTGTTAGTTGCTGGAAATTGTAATTTATACATATTTACTATATATCAGAATCTAGAAATGGGTAAAATAAACCATCTTAGTTTACAGTTTCTAATTGTCTTTTGGTTAGTAAAGGCATGGACAAAACGAGCGTCATTATTGTAAATATTGTAACAACTGCCGTTCCGAAAATGTTGTGTAAGTTTCCATAACAAGAGCAGAAAGAGGGCAACACTAGAGCAAATAAACACAATTACAGTAACTCATTTACGTGCTTTAGTATTAAAACGCCTTCTGGCAAAAATGTAATTTAGTCAGGGGATCTAATTGTGACACTAGATCATTTTAACTAGTATTCGAAAACGTATGTAGCAACGCTAAATGTAAAAAGGTCGCTAGAAGTAAAAACCTTTGTCGCTAAACGTAAAAAGGGTTTTCTAAAAGTAAATGCAAATGTCTTTAAATGTAAAAACGTGAGCGTCGTTAAATGTAATAAAAAAGGAGCTAAATGTAAAAATATTTTTTTGTTGCAAAGTGTAAAAGGAAAAAGCGACATATGTAAAAATATGTGTAGAACAGTAATGTATGTATTGGAAGATGTACATATGTAAATACTTTAACATGTTTAACATGGTATACGATGAAACGAATCTGTTGTATGTACACGATGATTCGCACAGGATAGACACTATTCGGTCAGAACAGGTTTGTGGTTTCGTTATTGATATAGTTGCGTCTCAATAGGACAATTATTGTGTGGTTAAATGGATTTTGTGTTGTTTACTGTTATAATTGAGACACTAGACTTTATATATCTCTCACTGATAATAATAGTTCATTCCCCCTTAAATATATAATGCATGCGATTGAGAATATTATTACAAACAATTGGTACGTAAATATTGTGTTGAAATATGGTGCAATTCATTCATTCATTCACTGGTATAAATTCACATGAGTAAAAATAAGTATAAAAGTCGAACAGGAAATGCAGCTTTCACAGAAAACCCAAAAACACGCCAAACGACAAAACATAAATGACAATGTTAATAAGGAACAAAGACATATGACGTCACAAACACAAACAGTGTTGACAATAGTGCTACCGCTTGGAATTGAATGTTGTTTAACGCCTCATCAACACAGTATATGTTATTTAGTGCCGCCCCAGAGAGAGGGGAAGGATACATTGGAATCCGGGAACCTGCCCTACTCTTATTATCGAATAGATTCCTATGGTTCTTTAACGTGCTCGGAGGATAGACCGATACATGGGACCGCCCGGTTTACGTCCCCATCCGACGGACGGGGATAAGGGAAAGTGTCTTGCCCAAGAACACACCGACGGAACTCAGTGGCACCACGAAGGATTGAACCCGGGGCCTCCGATTACAAATCAGCCGCGCTAAAGACTGCGCAACGCCAGCCCTCTCTACCGCTTGGAACGGTCAGTGGCAAAAAAAGGCCGCTGGGTGTTTAAACCAGGTTCACACTTACCCTTCTGTCATCCCAATAAAACGCGAGAGTGTAAATAAAGAAATCCCCGCCATGAACTATTCTCTAACCAACAAGGCATTATTAATAGACAATATAAGTAAAACACAAAGACGCTCGTGTATATATAAAATGTATGCAAAAATCAATAGCATAGAAAGCCTCAAAGAAGGTACTCAATGAATTGGCAGAAGCCAGAGCAACAAGAGAATAAATCATTGAGGGCACGACAAGACAAGATTGCAGACAAACATAAAACGTCACCGTTATTTTGGGCTTTAGGGTCCACAGCCTGTCAGGTCGTCGGACAATTAAAGAGGAAAGAGTGGCGAACTGTAAATGGGTACACCACCACTCTTTTGATAAACCTTTAACAAGATACACAAAAATGTTGAGATACAATGTGACATATTTGGCGTGACTTGGTTAGAGTGTGTAACAAGTGTAAAAAATAGAAGTAGTAGTAGTAGTAGTAGTAGTAGTAGTAGTAGTATTATAAGTAGTAGTAGTAGTAGTAGCAGCAGTGGGAGTAGTATTAGTAGTAGCAACGGCAGTAGTAGTAGTAGGTAGTAATTGTAGTAGAAGTACTAGTAGTAGTGTTACCTATATCTAAATGTTTACATATATTGTTGCATGTTTATTATTGATTTGGTCTTGAAAAAAGTTAAAAATAGTATAGATGTAAACATGTTTACCATGTATGTAAATTATTTATGCAAATTCATTTATGCAATTTGGACTGTTCTCATTGAACTGTTTTATGCAAATCCATTTATGATGAAATTTGGAATGTTTTCATTGGACTATATTAGTGGGGAACCTTTTGGAACAATCTTTGGGCGGTATATAAACAGGCTCTGAGAGCAGCTCAATAGTTGAGTTGAGTTCTGTTCAATAAAAACTTAATTTTGAATTGGATGCTTTTAAAAACATAAAATATATTTGTGAGAGGATTTACTTATTATTGTGCTCATTCATAATAACAGTGAATTGGATATTTGGACTAAACCGGAAATGTTGGAAATTAATTTAGACTTAGACACTTACTGTTTTGGATTAAAGGGATACTTACTGTTTCGTGGATTAATGAGAGACTTGCTAATGTGAATTAAAGGAACATTGTATAATTGTATTTGGACTTAATTTTGTATATTTGTGTGTTGCAGGTTTTGCTTCCTTTCTTGTATTTTACTCGTAACAGTAGTAATAGCAGTAGCAGTAGTATCTGTGGTTACCATAGCTCAAATGGCATTTTTTTTGGCCATATGTAGCAACGGTAAATGTAAAAAAAAATCGCTAAAGGAAAAAAGAGTGGATTGAGATCTCGAAAAATGTACAATGTTGTAAACACACAAAATGACATGTGATACTATACTATCAAAATATGGTTGTAAAGTTTTGGTTTCTTATGAATGTCACATGTTTACATGTCACTTTTTCCTTTTACACTTAGCAAAAAAAATTTTTTACATTCAGTTCCTTTTGTATTTTACATTTAAAGACGTTTACATTTACATTTTGCCACCCTTTTTACGTTTAGCGACAAACGTTTTTACATTTAGCGACGTTTATACATTTAGTGACGTGTTTACATTTAGCGTTGCTACAACGTATAACAATGTTCGACATATTCCTGTAAGTACCTCCCAAAGTTATGCGCGCAGGCTTTATCGGTGTACACTTTTTTGAATGGTGTTTTACGTCATTTTATCACATGTTAGGCCATATATGATGGTAGATTTATAGGTGGAAGAGGCAGATCATCCCATTTTCCTGGGTAGAACCAGTACTGTAAACATCCCGCCATCCGTAAAAATCGACACTTTCTCACTTGACAATCCAAGCACCCAGTGGGATTCGTACCCACGACGATGAGAAGCGAGACAGTTTTAAACGCAGCTACTTTACTACCCCGGCCATATGCACGTACGTGACTTGTCAAGTGGCATATAATGAAAACCCATGTAAAAGAGAATTATTCGCGTAGCCTGCATATTAATTTCTAAGAAATGTGAAAACAATTCCAAGAAAAAAACGTCTCTCACTTACCCGTATCGCCTTTTAGGAGTAGCAATAGGCCCATATTGGTTCTGCTTGGCGCGTGCGCCTTTGGCATTTTGACGTCGTCGGAGCCAACCAAGGTGACAATGCAGTGGTATCGCTTGTTCGCGTCTGTCGGTTGTACCTCCGAGAAGTATAGCGCCCCCGAATGCGAGACGAACAGATTTCCGTTTGATGGCCATACGAATGTACTCGTTACAAAGTTTTTGTACCATTCATATGCAACATCTAAAATAGTATAATAATCAAAAAGCAACTTTATATTTAAATGAAAAATTGGGTTTATTTATAATACATTTGAATATTTATAATTTTTACAAAACACTGTGACGATGGGATGCTTTTATAGCGCCATAAGTTGTAAAATATATCTCCGAAATCTTCTCGCGAAAACGGATTATAGTACAAACATTTTTGCACGGATCATATTCGATAATATTGAGGATTGGGGCAAGCTGAAGTGAAAAGGTCAACAAAATAAAAGCAATGAAAATCTCAAGGTTAGCTTCCCTCCACATCACCTTCCCCTCCCCACCTAATCAAAATTACTCCTCGACTGATCCCGACGAGCTGTAACAAAAATGTATATAGAACAAAAAATTAATTCAGTCAAACATCAAGTCGAATAGACCTTATATATACATCTCCAGAAATACTACAAGCCAAAAACTTACCTGGGACGTGAGCAGGGGCACTGCACTCTATTTTAGCTCCTTTAAAAACTGTGGCGTACACTGGTTCTGGTGCTATGTTGGAGAAACCCTCCAAATCTGAGACAGATATATACATAAGTAACTAACGTGATAATAACAGATGAGATCTGATAGAACAAATCAAACATATGTAACTAGCGTGACAATAACAGCTGAGATCTGATAGAACACAATCCAACATATGTAACCAGTGTGCCAATAACAGGTGAGATCTGACAGAACAAGATCATCATACAAATGTAACTAACACCGCAACACTAGTCTTTCTGTTCACCTAATAAACAGCACAAAACCTAAAACAAATAGCACAAAACATCAAATTCAAATAATTATACCGCTATCAAACGAGGTATTAATGTTGAAAGGTCTTCGGATTGTTTTAAAAACATAAATACCTACTATTAATATTGTGTTCATTTTATAAAAGTATTGGATATATGTAACCAAGCTGGCATAACCAAATAGACCTATGACGAGGCTAATAAAAGTTCTTTTTCTTCTAACCAGTCCTCAACAACTTACGCAGCCTTTTTTTTATAATCAATCGAGGCATATATACCATAAAAGGTTGCTTTGGAATTGTTTTGAGCTGCTCTCAGAGCCTGTTTATATACCGCCCAAAGATTGTTCCAAAAGCTTCCCCACTAATATAGTCAAATGAAAACATTCCAAATTGCATCATAAATGCATTTGCATAAAACAGTTCAATGAGAACAGTCCAAATTGCATAAATGAATTGTTCAAATTGTGGTTTATCACTGGTACGTTATGTTCCTCTTGTTGAAAGGTAGTGTTTGTGCACGCTAAAATGATAAATGTGGTATTAAATAGGATTCTTGTTTTCCAATTTACTAAATTGAGGTCGGCAGTTTAACGTGCTTGCCTCTTTTCCCACGTTCCTATAAATAAAATTTGAATGTTTCCTTTCTATAAATATAGTATAGATAGTTTTAACATTTCTGACTACCCACAGCCTTATGACACCCCTTCCCTCGCCCACCTCCCACCCAATCCACCCCCGCCACACACACGCCTATGCTACTCCGTTCACAGTGACATACGTACAGCCGTATATTAGATGAGCTTTGTTGCTGAGTGTTGCGCCAATCTCGTTATCGGCACTACAGTGAAAACTTCCGATGTCCTCCACACCCGGGTTCTGGATGGTAAGCCGCCCACTAGTGTGCGTGTAGCGGTTGTTTTGGCCGTAATTGACCTGGGTGGCGTTGTTTGTGTAGTCTTTTCCCGTCCACCACGTGTAAGAAGGGTATGGGTTTCCGGTAGCAGCACATTCTATTTCTACCGATACGGCACCGTCTATAATCTGTCCGAAAAACTCATGGGTTTATATAGATAACCTGCTGATGCTTGCAAATATGCAAATCATTGTTATAATTATTTGAATCGTTCAAGCAAACTGTGATTGCACATTACTAACTGGTGAAACTATTGCACCAATAATGCATTTAAAAAATATGTTAAATAACGAACAAATATTGAAAACTCCGAAATGTTATTATCCTTAATTTAAATATATGCAAGCAGATTTAAAGTCAAAATGGTACTGGATTTATAATGAAAAAATCCAACAACATATGTTTGACCGTTAATGGTGCAAAACAGTGTATACATTTTGGTATTGCTCACCTTGTAATAAATATGAATGAGTATAACGTGTATGCCCTATCCTGCACAGGGCTAGAACAACTTCTTCTCGACGAATGGGTCAACTAAAAAAACGCCATTCCCCGCGTAACGGTTTAATTGAATGGAGTTTATTGTTCACTGACAAATCCCAAACGGCTTGCCAAGAGTTACGAATATATGTGTTAATACAACTTTTAAAATTAGTATAAGGTAATTTGGCATTACAGATATGTAAATCTAATGCTGCCTTAGCAGCACTGTCAGCTCTATCATTACCATGTATTCCTACATGGCTTGGAAGCCAGCAGAAAATGATATTATCAACTATAAGAGAATTATGTTTTTTTCCAAAAGGGCTTGAAGAGGTGAAAGGGAATCAGAAAATAATACAAAATGGTCATCATCAGATTCCTGAATATAGTTTAAGGCAAGTTCAATTGCCTTACGTTCAGCTGAAAAGATAGAGGTCTTGTCCGACAGGTGGCTCTCTATGCTGTGTTTGTTAACCACAGCTGCTGCAGCTACTATATCTCCATCTTTAGAACCATCTGTGTATATCTGTTGAAAATTACTACATTTCGATTTGATTAAATTTGCTTTGAAAGATAGTAGGATATGTACTGGATTTGTTACTTTTAAAAAGATCCAAAATAATTGTTGGTGTTTCCAAAGTCCACGGTGGAATTTGTGGTACTTTGTACTTGGCGATTAAATTTAGCTCGATTTTAATGTCTCTTAATTTTGGTTTAATACGAAGACCATAATTTATGGTCGAATGGCCTTCGTGTTTCGATCAAAAAGAGGTTCATAACTAATAACTAGGATTGAAAACAGTATCGAAAGTTGGGTTTTAGGGGTTAGATTGTAATTTAATGGTATACTGAAGGGCTAATTTGTCCCATCTATGAGACAGTGTTGGTTCATTCGCTGCAACATATAGACTTTCGGCTGGTGGTGTACGAAAGTCACCTACTGGTTTTATAAATCAAAGTGTTATATAAATGCTCCAAACTCGTAGACTTTCGTTAAAGTATAGCTATCCCACCACATAACGGCAACATTACACTACAAAGCCGTTTATCAAAATTGTATCCAGGTTATCAGGTCATGTAATAATGTATGTGTGCTGATTAAAAGTAAAGATTGATTAACGGGTTCTTAAAATACACGTAAATGAATATGCGTAAAATGAATTCTACGCTCCAGTTTTTGGGTTTAGTCTGGCTGGTTAAAGCCGTTTATATTGTGTCTGTATAGTTTGTATTCTCAAAATAAGTATGTAAGTTACATATTTATCTTGTTGTCAGTAGGTTTAGAAATGGCGTACATATTTTGTATTTAATGTCGTTGTTGTTGGCGGGAAAGCTACTTTAAAGTACAGTTTTGTTGTTATGTGCACTCGTGAGCAGATGTATCAAGGTAGCATCGATAGTTTTCAATACTTGGTACAATTGATCGCCATTATATAAAAAACAAACTCGAGGACGTTAACAGTTGCAAATAAATACGTCAACTACCCTCTACCCGCAGTGTATTATATACTAACATAACATGCACATATCTACACTGGCAAATAATAAAAAGTCTAGTCTATTAAACATTGTTACATCCTGTTTAAAATTATTATATTAAACCATGTGTTTTATAATTGTTCATGACACTTACCCAAATACTGTCCGGTGGCTACTACATACACTTACCACAATATTGTCCGGTTGTTCATCTACTACAGACACTTACCACAATACAGTCCGCCTGTTCGTCAACTACAGACACTTACCATACTACTGTCCGGTTGTTCGACTAATACATACACTTACCACAATATTGGTCGGCTGTTTGTATATTACACACACTTATCATACGACTGTCCGGCTGTTCGTCTACTACATACACTAACTACAATACTGTCCGGCTGTTCGTCTACTACATACACTAACCACAGCACTGTCCAGCTGTTCGTCTACTACATAACACATACCATAATACTGTCCGGCTGTCCGTCTAGTACATACACTTACCATAATACTGTCCGGATGTTCGACTACAACAGACACTTACCATAATACTGTCCGGCTGTTCGTCTTCTACAGACACTAACCACAAAACTGTCCGGATGTTCGTCTACTACATACACTTATCATAATACTGTTCGGCTGTTCGTTTTCTACAGACACTAACCACAATACTGTCCGGCTGTTCGTCTACTACAGACACTTACCATACTAATGTCCGGCCGTTCGTCTACTGCATACACTTACCACAAAAATGTCCGGCTGTTCGTCTACTACATTAACTTACTACAATACAGTCCGGATGTTCGTCCACTACATAAACTTACCACAATACTGTCCAGCTGTTCATCTACTACATACACTTACCTCAGTACTGTCCGGCTGTTCGTCTACTGTATAAACTTACCTCAGTACTGTCCGACTGTTCGTCTATTACACACACTTACCATAATACTGTCTGGCTGTTCGTCTACTACATATACTTACAACAAAACTGTCAGGCTGTTCGTCTACTATGTAAACTAACCACAATATTGCCCGGCTGTTCGTCTATTACAGACACTTACCACAATACTGTCCGGCTGTTCGTCTGCTACAGACACTTACCACAATACAGTCCGGATGTTCGTCTGCTACACACACTTACCACAATACAGTCCGGATGTTCGTCTGCTACACACACTTACCAGAATACTGTCCGGCTGTTCGTCTACTACAGGTCCTCTCTGTATTTTGCTAGCATCAACGATCCCAAAACCATAATCTGTGGATCACACAAATTCAGCAGTGTAAACATATGGAGGAGTATTGCAAAGCGAGCAGCCTTTAAAATATTAAAAATTGCTAAAATCGTTATATTTTGTTTCAAAGCAAATAACTGTACTCTGTATCCAGTTTTACATTTTGTAAACATTTTAAAATAAAATATATTTAAAACAATTATAAATACTGCATGCTCATATTAGTATTGTAAATAATCGTGAGTTGGAAAATGTCCTCCCTTAGCACGGGAAATACCTGTTTTTGTATAAAGGAAAAAACATAGTATGTGTTCATCAATGAAAGAGGCCAATGTAGCGTCCCCGTCCTATATGTGTGGTGGTCAGACAGCAATACATCTTTAGTCGCACCTTGCACTGATTATAAGTAAAATGTGACGTTTTGATAATGTGTACTTTTATAATTTTTAATATACCATTAAACATTATATAAGATTAAAACTATGTCATATCAAAAAAATTATGAGACAATATAGAATAAAATTCGCTTTGCATCAACAAAATTAAGAGTGTCATCTTACAGGTTAGAAATCGAATTTTTTACTCGAATGTCCCCTTTAATCTGATCTTAGGGTACAATATATTAAAGATTATTATTGGAAACGCCCGAATATTCCAACATTTATAGAATTAATGAAAAACGAAAATGTTAAAACGATAAGAAATATTTCAAACTATACACACAAAGCATTCTTGAAGAGAAATAGTATGTTCTCTTTGAATTAGGACAGAATAAGATTTAATTTTAATTTTAAAAGTCACTTTTGATTAATTTGAATGAGATTAGGAAGTATATGTGATTCTATAAGTTCAACATTGTGTTTACTTATTTATTTATCTATTTTATGAACATAGATGATGTTTTGTTTATGCGTTAATCTACACATCCAATTTCTTCCATTTCGTTTCGGCAAGATCTTAATTTGATGTGTCATGATTAAGGCAAATATAAAAACGAATTGTATATTTCTATGTAATGTTGACTAGGACTGTAACGTAGATTTTAACCTCATTGCATGAGGTTAAATAGTTTTGAGTAGTTATAATGCATTGGAACATCTATTATTATAATTATTGTTATCATTTCGTTAATTAAGTTAGTAGATGTATACTGATAGGCCTATGGCTTTTTATATTAATAATCTATCTATATATTTAAGAAATAGAACATCGTTTACTGTGAATTATCGTTTAAGGGCTATTGGTCAGCCATCTTAGAAAAAAAAATCCAAAAGGGATGGGGTATGGTTAATTGAAATTTTCATCCAAATGCATATTATAGGCATGAACAATGTCAATGATATAATAGATGACAGTAATTCAACACTATTGATGTGAACATAACATCATAAACAATATTTATTTGGCAGAAATAGTGCCCTTTATATTCTAAAAGTTTAGTGCAAATTTACTCTAAGATGTTTGGTTTTTTATGTTAAATAAATTTGTCCATAGAATTGTCCATTTATCTAAAAATGGCTCACGAGACATCATTTCTAAATAAAGTAGGCCATGTTATCACATCATCCAAAATTCGAAGAACACCATTGTTAAAAATGAAGATTTTCTTTATACGCCATGTGCCTTCAACACGCGCACATGATACACATGAAAAGCATGCAGGTGAATTGTAAATTGAAACATGCGGTATGGTGAAACATTCGGATAAACAGGTAATTTGATCGTATTGATATGTTATTATTTAGTTTGTGCTGTTTTTATAGGAATATAATAATAAATTACTCTTGTGTTGCCATGTTTCTATTCACAACAGTCACTCAGTTGTGTTTAATACATCCAAAAATATAGTTGCCATTTATAATAGTTTGACAATTAAAACCCGTCAGTGCCACCATACTACAGCATTGAGATTATTTTGAAAGTGCATGCCATTGAAAGAATAGCTTGTTTTTTTCACAATGATTGACTTTGAAATGTGGATGATGTGATAACATGCCGTATTTAATTTAGAAATGATGTCTCGTGTGCCATTGTTAGATAAATGGACAATTCTATGGACACATTTATTTAACATAAAAAACAAAACATCTTAGAGTAAAATTGCATTAAACTTTTCGAATATAAAGGGCACTATTTCTCCCAAATAAATATTGTTTCTGATATTATGTTCACATCAATAGTGTTGCATTAATGTCATCTATTATATCATTGACAATGTTCATGCCTATAATATGCGTTTGGACGAAAATTTCAATTAATCATACCCCATCCATTTTGGATTTTCTTTTCAAAGATGGGTGACCAATAGTACTTAAATACACATTTCCCAACTGAATGTAGTCGTTGAAAAATCATGGATAGCATGCTTTTTAACTGCTTACTTCTCGCTGACTGATTACCACAGAGACATTGTATTGAGGCCCCATCACAGTTTTTTTCTTTTCATTTACTATTACCTTAGTTTTTGATATAAAATATATTGTAACTACAAACACATGATTGTTTATTATGGGGAGCATATAGTCGCCGCTTACCCGTCCGTCCGTGTGTGAGTCCGTGCGTCACACTTTTTGTCCAGGGAAAAACTCAAAAGTATGCTTGATTAAAGTTCGTGTGAATGATTAGGACAATGAGACGGAGTGCAGTTCATAGGAACAATAACTTTAGCTTCACTACTTTTTTAATTATCTCCCTTTTTTGAAAAATCTTATCCGGAGCATAATATAGTTCCGTACGGATTCATTTTGAATAAGGAAGCACTCGCACTAAACATTACTTTTTTCTGTGTAACTTTCGCGATGCATCCATCAGTTCTACCGATTCTATTGTTGTTATTATTCATATCAGAAAACAAACAACAACACACGAACTAGAAGTGATAATTTTACTGCACCATATATTAATATTAGTTCCACCTATGGCCCATATGAGGTTGTCCATACGGATTTGGTAACCACTGTCTACACTGTTCAACAACACACTTTGGCATGATTTCTCTGCGATGCCATGTGTTGTCTCCATTTCTGGCAGTACTTTTCTTCACGATATATCTTGGTTCGTTCCATGCCCCACAGTTGTATAACATCGCAATGTCAACCATATAGTACATGACAGTAATTCAACACTTTTGATGTGGATATAATATTAGAAAGAATACTTATATGGCAGAATTTGTGCGCTTTATATTCGAAAAGTTTGGTGCAGTTTTACTCAAAGTTGTTTTGTTTTTTATGTGAAATAAACTGGTCCATAAAATAGTCCATTTATCCAGCGAGTGCAGACGAGACATCATTTCTGAATAAAATAAGCCATGTTATCACATCATCCAAAATTCGAAGTACACCATTGTTAAAAAAAAAGGAGATATTCTTTCAATGGCATGTACTTTCAAAATAATCTCAATGCTGTAGTATGGTGGCATTGACGGGTTTTAATTGTCAAATATTATAAAAGGCAACTATATTTTTGGATGTATTAAACACAACTGAGTGACTGTTGTGAAAAGAAACATGGCAAAACAAGAGTAATTTATTATTATATTCCTATAAAAACAGCATAAAACTAAATAATAACATATGAATACGATCAAATGACCTGTTTATCCGAATGTTTCACCATACCGCATGGTTTCAATTTATAATTCACGTGCATGCTTTTCATGTGTATCATGTGTGTGTGTTGAAGGCACATGGCGTATACAGAAAATCTTCATTTTTAACAATGGTGTACTTCGAATTTTGGATGATGTGATAACATGGCTTATTTTATTCAGAAATGTCTCGTCTGCACATAAGAATTATGTTCTTTCTCTCATAGTTTTTACTTTCAACAATTTGTAAAGATGTTAATGAATTTCTAACGAGTTTTATTTTCGAAATGTTTCTCTCAACATGTCCTTCAATGAAAAAAATGTTAAGTCATTTGTTATTCAATGAAAAATAATGTTAACTCATTCGTTCTTCAGTGAAAAAAATGTTAACTCATTCGTAACTCCACGAAAAAAATGTTTAACTCATACGTTCCTCAGTGAAAACGTTGACCGAAGTAATTTGGCAGTGTTATTGATTTGCCTAAATGTAAACAATGTACACTTATTGTCATTTTATAATTCAGAATTGCAAAAAGTAGAAAAAGTCGAAAATAGTTTATGGTTTATTGAGAAAATTTTGAAAAAAAGAAAAAGAAATGAGAAAGTAGAGTATTTTGTGTCTTGGGAGGGTTTCCCCAAATCATTTAATTCATGGATTTCGAGCGACGAAGTCAAGGAAACATGATTGTTAATCTACAAAGTGACGAAAGTAATGCGTATTTTCCTGAAAATAAACCTTGGAAATTTAAAGTACGATTAAATTCACCATTGAATTTTAAAGAGAAGTGGAAAGTGTCAATATAAGAGTTTCAAGCAAATGCATTAAAATCAAAAACGTTGTATACTTCAAATCAAACTTTATTCATTTATTCGAACATATGTGGTGTAAGTATTATGAATGGTGAGAAAAAAACACTTTTACGACGTGTTACACGAAGCAAGAGTAACCGATGGGATATAGTATTTAATACACCCATTTATTTACCGATGAAACAAACAGACATTTATGAATTCGACATGCCTCATTCTTACAAGAACCCGTATTGATTACGTTCCTCCCATTCCCCACCCTACCATTTGAGTAAAGATTGAGTGGAATGAGATTTTCATGATCAGGAAATGGTGGCCTTGACATTTGACCTACTGACCTCAAAACCAACAGGGGCCATCTTTTCATCACAGGCAGTCCAACTATTCAGTTTCCTGAGATTTGCTTCAGGGACAGGAGTTATGGAGCGAACATTATCAGGACCTTTGACCTACTGAGCTCAAACTCAACAGTAGTTGTCCTATGAAGTGTCATAAGATTTACTTCAAGAGGAGAGGAGTTATGGAGCGAACACAGTTTTTCATTATCGAATGCCAGTGACCTTGACCTTTGACCTACTTAAATTAAAATCAGTAGGGTTCATCCGCTCACCACAGGCAGTTCACCTATGAAGTTTCATGATATTTGCTTATGTGGAAGAGGATTTATCGAGCGGACAAGGTTTTTCATTATCGGATGCTGGTGATCTTGAACTTTGATCTACTGACCTCAAAATCATTAGTGATTGTTCTCTCACAACAGACAGTTCACCTATGAAGTTTCATTAGATTTGCTTTTGTAGAAGAAGAGTTATGGAGTGGACAAGGTCATTATCGGGTCCCGGAGACATTGACCTTTGACCTACTGACCTCAAAATCAATAGATCGTGTCCTCTCACCACAGGCAATTTATCTATAAAGTTTCGTGAGATTTGCTTCAATGAAAAAGAAGTTATGGAGCGGAAAATGGTTTGATTATCGGGAGCTAGTGACCTTGACCTTTGACATATTGACTTCAACATCAATAGGGTTCGTCCGCTTACCACAGGCAGTTCATTTATAAAGTTTCATGAGATTTGCTTCAGGGCGTAAAGGAGTTATGGAGCGTACAGTGTTTTCCATTATTGGGTCCCGGTGACCTTTTCCTGTGACCTACTGACCTCAAAATCAATAGAGGTCATCCTCTTACCACAGGTAGTTTACCTATGAAGTTTCATGAGATTTGCTACAGGGGAGAGGAGTTATAGAGCGGACAAGGTTGCGCCTACAGACAGACAGACAGACGGTCGGACGGAGTGTCCGGGTAAAACTTCATTTAGCGGGGATGTAATTAATTATACATGTATATATACAGTAGTGTCAGCTCGGCATACAGCTGTCTATTTTTATTATACACTCAAGAGATATGAAAACGCAACACGGGAATTTCCACTATATATTGTATATACTGCACATTTAATTGCACATAATATTCCAAAGAAATCCCAAGATGTTTTGTAAAACAAAAGTTGCAGTTAATTAGAGAAAGGACACAACTGTGATGTTGTAGACGTTTCAATCACACTACACCTTGTAACAAGAACTTCACAAATGTTGAAGTTGCTCTTTGAAAAACTGAGCCAGTTCAGTACTGTATTTAACGTAAATAGTTTGCAAAATTGTGCATCCTAAGTTTGCTCACATGCTTGAGCCAAACGCGTACTCTGTCAATAATGAAACTTTGAAGGAATGTTATTTGCTGTATTATTTGTTGTTTTAGTATTTTATTCCAAAAGGAAAGGTCTTAGGTAGCCATGTACCTTTCGATTAAAAGCAGCATATTGTACATACAATATATAGCGGAAATACCCGTGTTGCGTTTTCATATCTCTTGAGTGTATATATTAAAATATAAACGTTTTGCATTTCCCTCGAAGCGTGCAATAGTTCATCTGTATATCACTGGTGTGCTGGTTTTTAAGACGGCGCCTTTTAAAAAAAAAATACAAAAACAGCAAAGCATCATGTGACAACATAGGAAACGAATTTCTTTTTTACACGGCCTTACACCCTTTTAAATTGCAATTCAATTGTATGAGTAAACAAATCAACTTAAGGAGGTTGGCTGGGAAAGGACGTAGTGCTGAGATTTAATTATTTAAAACTTCTTTGGTATCATTTAGATATAAAATTATCAAAAAAGGGTACGTCATCACACTTTTGTTTCCACTAGACGTCTTTGAAGAAGTCACATATTTCTAACTCCAAAAGTTCGCAAACAAAAGAAGCAAAATAGAGTCGATGAACATTTTCACAGTTTATATATTTATTGAAAATCAACAATTAATTTTCGATTGCATATATGCATATCTTTCAAAACATACACAAACAAGTGTAATCCTCATTCGTCTTTTTACTTTAAAAAGCAAACACATATGGACCGTACTCCACCCACTTTTTTTACCAAAATATTAATTCAAGATAAAAAGTATATTCTAAAGCTCAACTTTTTTTTAAACTTGTATATGACAAGGTCCTATGACATTTCTTTCAAAACAAGTAAAAAATATATAGGTCAACAGGCTTCTAATGATTTTGTATTAAAAAATCCTAAAAGTACACACATTTTGGAGTTGTTTTTTTTTTACATTTTCACTGTAAAATACTGTACGCACAATATTGGCATAGAGATCGAATATAAAATTAGCTCAGTATCTACTTTTATATATGTATTCTAATACTGAAAAAAAAATCTATAGCAAAAGGATCAATTCTACTCAGAGCTACCCATATCCCCTATTTTGATGACAAAAAAAAAATGATCACAAATAACGGAATATGAAAATAAAAAAAACATTTGCTTAAAATTTTGATATATTACGGTCTTAAATCCTACATTATATCCATATCTACTAGAACGCAAAAAATGAAACAATTCTGTTGTCAAATAAAACTGATTTAAAAAATAAAATTCTTAGCCTTAAAGATGTCAAAACTTGCCCAGCCAACACCCTTAAATCAATGTATTCAAGCAACAGATTACTTTAACTGATCCACTTTCTCAAAATAAAGTATTCAATACAATCCAATATTGGCGGCTTTAGACTTCGGGAATTTCAAAAGTAAATGAAATTTGCATCAGTTTTAACTTACCAAAGTCTCTGGATAGTAATACATCTATGTTGGATGATTTGGATTGTAGGATTTCACAAATGTAGTTTGCAGGAACACTGGCAGATACAACTCTCCATCCGTAACCCGTCTCTAAAGGTGTAAATAATAGTTTGATGGCATGAACAAGTTATTCAAAAACTCATTTGTTATAAAGATCATTGTTACCTGAGTTTGAGTAGATAAAATAAGACACGCCATGTTTTCGTGCACAGTATACTGACATTTCTGGACCAGAAAATGATAGATGAGGACTGCTGTCATTTATTAAGAAGAACAATTAAAAACAATCATTGATGGTGCAACCATCTAGATAATGCTATATGGAAACCCACGCCCAATTTGACCGAACTAGGACAAGAAATGTAAGAGATTGAGATATACCTGTAAACACAGCTTACTCGCTAAATTCTAAGTGAAATGGGGCATTGCACATTTTAAGGGCTTTCAGACTATGGTTCCATGGCAGCCCAGGGGTTACAAGGACCAAATCTACTTATTCAGATAATACTATAACGAATATCATGACCTTTGGACAAGACAAGTTAGAGATTGAAAGCACAGCTTACACGCAAAACTTAATGTTGAGAGGGACGTCGACCTTGGGGTGATTACATAAGCCATATTTTCCTTCACATAGTCGAGCTAATACAAATGTAATGCATACCTTGTATGGTATTCATCACCTGGCAGTAGACCATTAATTGCCGTATTGTTTGTATGATGTTTTACGTCATGTTCAACACATGTCAGGTTATATATGACGATCGATTTTTTTATTAGTAATCTTACCTCCATATGTATAGGCTACCCTATTAAACGTTTCGTCATATAACGGCGTTCGGGCCCAGAACGTCTGCGACTGGTGAATAAAGTTTGATCCCTCCCAGAAAAGAATTCCGCTAGTGTAATAACCCGAGGTGAACCATTCAGACTGCCTGTATATAAATTATAAATGTAATGCTGAAATACGATTATATCGCTGAAAAGAAGCAGCATTGACAATAATATTAACGCAAACTATGTTATACGGAAAGCATTAGAAATAAAGTATAATATTTACTGAACTAATCTCTAATTACGGTTTCACTACCGTAAACAAATGTTAATCATGGAATGATAGAATGCGAGGCATTCAATTGGTCCACTAATGTCCGACCAATATTAAGTTTATATACAGATTTTCCTCTTGTTGGGAGCGTTAAGCAGAGATAATTGCAAGGGTTATCAAGAAATCAATCAACTCGATCAAAAGCTATACCACTCTTTTCACATCTAAACTCACACCGATATGTCAACGGTAAAGGCCAAACTTTCATGTAAAGTATCTTAAAATTGGTCCTGGAGTCCTTTGTTGTAACCTGCCCCTCTCGTGCATTCCAGACCTAACTAACTGATGAGTGAAATATTAAAAGATACGTGTATTTCATTTCAATGAATGAACTTGGAAAGGAAAGGAACGTCATAGTGACACGAGTAACATACTGACACCTACCTCATAGCATTGTTACGTGTGAGCCAATCAGAAACAAATTTGTGATCTTCAGCGTCGTCGACACTTAGCAGAGTTGCCCAATCCGACTGAAATTGTAAACATTGTCTGATGTGTATTATAGGTGAACTTGAGCACGTCACAGGCTGAGTGGTTTATGTGTGTGTTTATGTGTGTGTGTGTGTGTGTGTATGTATTTCTAAGGATTAAAGTCCCTCCACCTACGACAGGCGTCCTACCCGACGATTATAGGCACACTGTATGGACTTTTATTTGTGTGTTGTTATGTGATGTGATGATATGTCTACTTGAAGCAGCGAACTCAATGGTTTCTTTATAGTGCTGCCACACTGGAATACCACGCCGTAGGTTTGTTTTGTTCTGTGCTATATAAACCTAATGTAACGAAAAACGATAGCTTGCACTAATTTATATACGTTTATAAGTAACAAGTAACAAGATGAATAATTGGGTCTGTCAAAAAGAACTGAACGATGACTTCTACCAATTGATATGCAAATTGATCTTAATAAACTTATAAAACCTAAACTCGTGTATGGTTGTAGACGTGAGAATCATGGCTCGTATGGTAGTATGTACTTACCATAGAGTCATGAATATGGGAAGCCATAACCGTCAAAATGTGGATATTTACAAACCATTCAATGACAGGCCATTTAATTCAACATGCAGTCATTTGATGACGTACATATTGATTCGATGCGACGTGTAAACTCGGTTCATTCGTTAAAAAGTGAAATGATACGATGTACAACTTCAAACAATACGACGCAAAGTCATTTGATGACGTACATATTGATTCGATGCGACGTGTAAACTCGGTTCATTCGTTTACAAAGTGAACTGATACTGTTCGAAGTGAAATGATACGGTATAAACTCGGTTCATTCGTTACAAAGTGAATTGATACGGTTCAAAGTGAAATGATACGGTGTAAAATTTCAAACCATACGACGCAAAGTCATTTGATGACGTACATATTGATTCGATGCGACGTGTAAACTCTGTTCATTCGTTACAAAGTGAACGGATACGGTTCGAATTGAAATGATACGGTGTAAAATTTCAAACCATACGACGCAAATAGAAATAATTCAGTGCAATGACAAACCATTTGACAAAAAAACTAATGCAATACAATCAAATACAAGTCGGTACGATTCATCGAAAAATGTGAAGTGATACAAAACAAAGTAAATCAGCATGATGCAATATGAATCAGTTTAACGCAAACACACTTAGTCTGGTGGTAAGTAAAATGATCGGGCGAAAACACAGTCGGTGCGATGCAAACGCAATCCGTTCGACAGAAACTGATTTCATTACGTGCAAAGTGAAACGGTGCGACATCTGGCGGCGATATTTGCCACATCACTTGCAGGGTTATTTCCCTTACATAACATATATATTATGATAAATCAAAGTACTAAAAGTACTGAGAATGCAAGGTTTGATAGGAAAGACTGTATGCATATTTGCACGATCAAGTTTCCATAAATGTTACATAGTTTTAGTCAACTTGGCGATCTGTGGCGACCTACCAAAATCTTAGAGGGTCAATCCATTCCAAATATATTGTGATCAATTGTCATTAAACTGTTTCAAATCTAGACTAGAATATTATTTTATGAAATTTCTGATGGATAGACAGATTTGTGATTTGTGTTCATGGCCAAACTGTCACTCAAGGTGACCTCCATGTCTAAAATTATGTCATTTACAGAGTGGCGTGTATTAAGCAGTCTTCCGGAAACAAGATGCACAAGAGGGCCTGTATCACTCTACTGGCTTGAATAGTCTAAGGCCGGAAAACAGTTTTTGTCTCGCCTATTCGAAGTGTTGCTTTTCGGGCTGCGGCGGCGGCGGCGGAGGCGTCAACATTCAAGTTTTGCGTTTAGGTCATTTTCTCACAAACTGTATGCAATAGACCTTTCAAACTTTGCTTGTAGTTGTATCTTGGGTAGTACATTGCAACGTGACAAAGCAAATGTGGAAATGGCCTTGACCCTCCAAGCAAAGGGCAGTTAACTTAATAATTTTTAGGTTCAACTTTTGCGTTTAGGTCACTTTTTCACAAACTGTATGCACTAGACCTTTCAATCATTGCTTATAGTTGCATCTTGGGTGGTACATCGCAACGTGACAAAGCAAATGTGGAAGTGACCTTGACCCTCCAAGCAAAGGGAAGATAACTTAATTGTTACCTTCAACTTTTGCGTTTAGGTCACTTTTTCACAAACTGTATGGACTAAGACATTTCAAACTTTGCTTATAGTTGTATCTTGAGTGGTACATTGCAACGTGACAAAGCAAATGTGGATGTGACCTTCACCATCCAGGCAAAGGGCAGATAACTTTAATTGTTACATGTACATCACTCTCTCATGAACTATAATTATGCACTAGATGTTTTAAACCTAATTTATAGCTTAATCTTTGGAAGAAAACGTATTCTATTTTGACATAGTTGTGTCTTGGGTAGTGCATCTTTTTGGATGCATGGATTTCATCTATGATCTTGACCTACTTTCTGGAGCTGATGATATTTAGCTCTAATGGCCAAGGGCTTTCATTTTTCATCCGATCTTTACAAAACTTTAACATATTGTTAATATTAATGAAAGCTCGCACAAGTTCGAAAACCAGCCAGATCGGACTAGTAACAGCGGAGTTATGGCCCTTGATTTATTTAAAAAATGCTATATTTTGCCTCGTTAATACGAGAGGGCTTTCATTTTTCATCTGATCTTTACCAAGCTTTACCAGATGTTTTGCGTTTTATTTATTATTAGTATATATTTTTTTATTATTTGTACATTTTTTTTGTTTAAATTTGTTTTAAATATAATTATTATACATGTATATATAATTTTTTATTTTTATATTTATTTTTTGATTATTTTTTGATTTTTATTTTTGTATTTGATATATTTATTGATTTATTGTTTCAAATGTTTTTGTTGTTGTTGCTTTTAAAAAAAATAATTATATATATATATATTTATTTTTTTTATTTCATTATTTTTTTCGGTTCGTTGATTTTTAAGGGGAGTTACGGCCCCTTGACATTTTTACTTTTAAATTTCTTGTCGGCTCTACTCCTCCTAAAGCCTTGTTGGATTTCGATGAAACTTGGCAGGAAGCATCGGTAAGATGTCTATTTGTGCATATCACGCTTTTTCCCAGTTCGCTGATTTATGACGGAGTTATGGCACTTTCACATTTAAATGTCTTTTCGGCGCTACTCCTCCTAAACGGCTTGTTGGATTTCGACGAAATTTGGCAGGAAGCCTCAGTATGATGTCTAGTTGTGCAAATCGCGGTATATCAATGAAATCTCGGACAAGTTCGAAAACCAGCTAGATATTGTTAGTAACGACAGGTTATGGCCCTTGATTTGTTGAAAAATACTATATTGTATTTCCTTTGTTAAATCTGTAGTTACTTCATTGTGTATCTGATCTTTACCATATTTGTTTAGAATGTTAATATAACCCCGTCCCCCACAACCCCGCCCCATTTTTATAAAATTTCATTCATAGAAGTGGGACAAATTAAAAAATACCCATGCCAGACTAGACACAGCAGACTTATTGCCCATGATTACCAGGTGAGCGATCTAAGGCCATCCTATCCCTGTTGTTTTTGCAATCTTTGAAAAAAAATACTGATGTGAATTTTATGTCGACAACCCTTGATGTAAGAGCCGTTTTAGCCAGTAGAGCATCCACATGCCCTCTTGGGACTCTTGTTTTTAATAGAATGGCATTTTGACTTTTAAAAAAATGCACTTAAATGTCATCTCAGCAAACGGCAAACTCCAATGTTTTTAGTTACTAAAATGTTTACAACCTCATTTAAGCATCATTGACCGTTTTATTTTTAAGTCCAGCCCCCGTTAGGCGAGACATGTGAATCCATGGATTTTTTGCACTACCCGTTGATTCAACTTCGCTATGTCTGTCCGATACATTGAAAAGAAACTTTTTCTGTAGTATTTACTAAAAAAAATAAAACACAAATTTATTGGTGGAAAGAAGAATTGAAATTGACTAGAAGTAAATAGACAGGTAAAAGTGACCATAATTTTGATAAACAACAACAACAAAAAACAGAACAGAAACTAGCTGGACGAAGTAGGTAAAAATGCTGCAGCCATGTGCAGTTTCAAACGGTGTCCGGTTGGGGCCAGATACAATGTCGCATTGTCGTGGGCAACACATCGTCGGATACCCCCGTGTGTTTTGTTCCGTTACTCTCCACCATCACGATGATGAATGGAGTATAACGTAATCAATCAAACGTGGGTTTCGACGATGTGGGCAACAATGCGACACCCGACAATGCGACATCGCGACATTGCGATAAGACAGTGCGACATTGCGATACGACAACTCGACAATGAGATACGACAACGCTACATTGCAATACGACATCGCGACATAATTGTCGCGATGTCATATTGCAATTTCGCCACAACGCAATGCAATGTCAAAAATGTTAAAAAATGCTATATTTTGCCTCGTTAATACGACAGGGCTTTCATTTTTCATCTGATCTTTACCAAACTTTACCAGATGTTTTGCCTTTTTTTTATTATTAGTATATATTTTTTTATTATTTGTACATTTTTTTTGTTTAAATTTGTTTTAAATATATATAAATAATTTTTTATTTTTTTATTTATTTTTTGATTTTTTTGTTTTTGTTTTTGTTTTTGTATTTGATATATTTATTGATTTATTGTTTTAAATGTTTTTTGTTGATTTTTTTGTTGTTGTTTTTTAAAAAAATAAATAATTGTCGCGATGTCATATTGCAATGTCGTGACAACGCAATGCAATGTCACGACATCGCTACATTGCAATAAGACATCGCGACATAATTGTATTGCAATGTCGCGTTGTCGTGACATTGCATTGCCTTGTCGCGGCATTGTCGGGTGTCGCATTGTTGCCCACGACAATGCGACATTGTATCTGGACCCAACCGGACACCATTTGAAACAGCACATGGCTGCAGCATTTTAACCTACTTCGTCCAGCTAGTTTCTGTTCTGTTTCTTCTTGCTGTTTATTTATCAAAATTATGGTTACCCGTGTATTTACTTATAGTCAATTTCAATTCTTCTTTCCACCAATAAATTTGTGTTTTATTTTTTAGTAAATACTGCAGTAAAGTTTCTTTTCAATGTGTGGGACAGACATAGGGAAGTTGAATCAACGGGTAGTGCCTCTTGTTAAGTTATTTGTCCCTGCAGCAGAAGACGTTTTCTAGGTTACGCCACTGAACTTGGCAAGTTCAAAACCAGTTGCATCAGACTAGACACATCAGAGTTATAGCCTTTGATTTTAAAAAAGACTGTTTTTCGGTAGGCCTTAGACTATTCAAGCCAGTAGAGTGATACAGGCCCTCTTGTGCATCTTGTTCCCGGAAGACTACTTAATACACGCCTCTCTGTAAATGACAATTTAGACATTGAGGTCATCTTGAGTGACAGTTTGGCCATAAAACACAAATCTGTCTATCCATCAGCAATTTCATAAAAAAATATTCTAGTCTAGATTTGAAACAGTTTATTGACAATTGATCACAATATATTTGGAATGGATTGACCCTCTAAGATTTTGGTAGGTCGCCAAAGATCGCCAAGTTGGCTAAAATTATGTAACATTTATGGAAATTTGATCGTGCAAATATCCATACAGTCTTTCCTATCAAACCTTGCATTCTCAGTACTTTTAGTACTTTGATTTATCATATATTATGTAGGGGAAATAACCCTGCAAGTGATGTGGCAAATATCGCCGCCAGATGTCGCACCGTTTCACTTTGCACGTAATGAAATCAGTTTCTGTCGAACGGATTGCGTTTGCATCGCACCGACTGTGTTTTCGCCAGATCATTTCACTTCGAACCGTATCAGTTCACTTTGTAACGAATGAACAGAGTTTACACGTCGCATCGAATCAATATGTACGTCATCAAATAACTTTGCGTCGTATGGTTTGAAATTTTACACCGTATCATTTCACTTTGAACCGTATCAATTCACTTTGTAACGAATGAACCGAGTTTACACGTCGCATCGAATCAATATGTACAT